>VMDR010007233.1:0-41559 GCA_007922815.1 Macrotus californicus | reverse complement strand
CTTTTAGCCTAGTGTGTTGCTAGCTTTATTCAGAAACACCTTTCAGAATTACCGGGATCAATACAGTAAGCTGGGAGAGAAAACAAAGGTGTGCAGGATGGAACTTACCTTTTTTGACGCCATTCCAGCACCCGCTCTGCGTTTCAGATCTCGAACTGTGCTGCATTCCATCACGATGAACTCCTCTAGCTGTTTGGGATGGCATAAACTATTGAAAGGGTGACTCCAGAAGGTACTCCCATCTACATCTGCAACTAAGAACAAGCATAGACTATCAAAGAAGAGAAAGGAAGTATATTAAAGGTCAACAAATATTGTACATAACTAGGAAGAAGTCGGTATAGACAAACCAGGAAGCGTCAGGTCAACAGAGCCCACAGTGGCAGTGCACACTCTAGAGTCATCATTTATTCCCGTAAATCAGTCCAAATCTCTCAACACAAGAGAAACATCAGGCGCCAAACATACCTTAGGTAGTTACTACCTCAGAACGCCACAGAGCTCAGTGACTTTAGTACAAGGTCAGAGCCAATCAGTTGTACAATTTTCATGTGCTAGCATTATATTTAGAAACACTGCCAGTCATCTTTGGTATTTTCATGGAAAATAAAGTTTTATCTGACAGATGTTCATCCAATACTGTACAAAAAACCTTTGACTAATGAATTCTAATCTAACTGACAAAGATAATAAATGACTTTCTAGAGAATAGCAAAATAAACTCAATTTTTTAATAACAGAAAACCTACATTACAGGAAATAGAAAGTGAAAAAGATAAAAAAGTAAGAGATGCAAACAAGTACCAAGGAGTTACCTATCAATATAGAGTATTCTTTAAAAAATAGTTTTTTAATGGACTGTTAAAAATTATGTACAGTAATGATGAAATGAGTTAAAATTCATATTTAAACTAAATGTTCTACTGGATTACAAAAAGTTAAATGTTCCAAACTTTAAGATATTTGCTATACACTAAAATTTGGCAATGAACTTAAATAATCAGTCACAAAAGTAAACTGAGGTAAATAAGTCAATTTCCATAAAAATAAATGGCATAAAACTAATAAATTTTTGAAAGTTCACAGAATTATTTCTCCAAGTGAAAAACACAAGGGTGGCTCTGGCCAAGTTGCTCCTTTGGCTGGAGCATCATCTGTACACCAAAAGGTGGCAGGTTTGATCCGCAGTCAGGACACGTACAGGAGGCAGCCAATCGATCTTTCTCTCTCTCTCTCCCCTCTAACATCAGTAAGTACATCATCCAGTAAGGATTAAAAACAATACAAGAGTAACTTATCAAAAGCTTTAATACTGCAGTGTTTTATAAGAATTAATTTGTAAGAATTAAATAATAAAAATGTTAAGTAGTTTTTCATAACAATATTATTGAAAATGTTTGATAAATTACTACCGCTTGCTAGACAGAACTGTCAAGGCAAACAGCTCCTAACACCTACCTTGCAGAGTGTTTGGATCTATGAGGTGGATGGCGCTGGTCACACGAACACACACACAAATCTGGCTCATGTTTCCCAGGCTTTGCGCCAGTTTTGGAGACAGACAGACAACGTTATCCTAGGCATAAGAACTGACACTCAGAGCGAAGCAAATGCTAAGTAACAGTATCCAGAAAACACTCATCACTGTAAACCCAATCCAAGTGCATTTGCCCAAACTGAAACATTAAATTTTTAATTCTATGTATGAATAAAGTACCTAAACAAAAAAAAATCTTTAGAAAAAGAGAAAATAAGCCACACCTTCTTAAGATGATATTTGTCTTAATAAAAATGCTTTCATTTTTTTCAGATCCTATCCACCAAACTATTAAGTTACTTCAATGTAGTTTAAACATGAATGCTTATCACTCTATGTTAATAGTGTACTATTCTAAGCAAAGCATTAATCATCATAGTGATTTTCTAAATCTACTTGTGACTTCCTTCAATCTCCATAAAAACCAAATTTCAGGGGAGCCACATGTTTCTCTTTCAAGGCTACAAGTAGCAATATGTAATCCAACATTTAATGCCCCAAAAATCAGACTTCTATGTGTACATTGGGAAATACCACCAGCAATGGGGCTGTTTTTAAACTGTATTAAAACATAAAAGAATCTGGGTTATATTTTAAACTGTGTGTATTCACAGTCACAGGCTCCTCCACTGAAAGGACATTCTATGCCTCCCTAACAGCATCTAGTCCAGTCCTTTCTTTTTATCTTAGTCTCCAAAGATTAATATGAAAATACTCCTTCATATTGTGTATGCATCCAGTGATTTGTAAGAATCACTCACAGCACTTAATAATCGAGGCCTTAAATATGCCCTTACACTAAATTTACATTTCCCAGGCTCTGCAGCAGTAAAATGTTCCGTTTGAAACCAGGGGTTTGCAAACTATGTCCCTCGGGCCAAATTTGGTCCAAGCCCATTTTTATAAATAAAGTTTTGCTGGAATACATCCTCAGCCATTCATTTATCTACTATCTATGGCTACATCGTGCAACAGCAACAGAGCTGAGTGGATGCACAGGAAAACATACGGCCTGAAGCTGAAAATATTTACTATCTGGCCCTTTACAGAAAAACCTTGCTGACCCTGTTTCAAGCCGTCATTTCATCCCTTGGTAATGTACTCTATCATAAATTAGCAGTGACAGCTTTAGCTTAAGAGTCACAGACCTAGGTACAGATCCTGGCTTCATCATTTTGTAGGAATGTACCTTTGGTCAAGTCATCTACCCTCCCCAAGCTTCAATTTCCACATCTTTGAAATGAGAGCATAAGCCACCGCAGATGTTATGTGATGTAAAGAGGTGCAGTGCACTCAATACTCGGTAATTCGTCTGGTACTCATGATGAGTGCCGAAACCAGCAAGTACCAAGCGACGAGGCCTTTTCTCCCGCAGAGCGGCAGCAGGACTCGCACAAGTTCCAGCAAGGACGAGGAGTCCTGAGCAAGCGCCAAGGGGTGAAACAGTTTTTCTCGTCAAAATGCACCGAGTACAGGGTTTGACGAGTTCTGAAGCCAACAAGTGCCTGACATGACTATACTTTGATGTTAACTTATACAGAATGCTCACAGTAAACTGTGGCACTTACCGTCATTAGTGATTTAAGTATCAGTTGTAAGTTCCTACATGGCAGAGACCTCTAGATACATAATCCTTAACACACAGCCTTCTCTACAGTAGATCCTCAATAACAATTTGCTGAAATTTTAATCCACTTACGTTTTTGAAGCAGGGTTTTACCTTAATACAATTAAATAAAATGATAACCTACATTTTAAGTGTTATTCAGATTATGTTTTTAAATCACAAAAATGATGCTCTGGCCTCATTTCCACAATACTGTTTATTTTCATCCTGCCAAAATCCAGTTTGAACATATTGCAAAGAGGCTCACTGACATTTACTTTGATGTCATTTCCTGCACGCAAAGTTTCACAGCACCGCCATGTGCCCACTAGGGTCACAGATTTTAAGGAATAAAGACATTAAAAACTGAAACAGGCCTTTTAATTAGTACACCAAAATAAAGGGTATGCCAATTTTAATTTTAAGCATAATTACTTCTAACATCTTTTTAACATAGCTGAGTATGTAAGAAATCACTTAAGGAAGTTATTCTAAATTTTTAACCAACCCCAGAAGGAAACCAGGAACTAGTAATTACATGTAAGCCAATTAATTACTTGCACTCTTTTACAGACATAGATTAATTAAATAAGATTAAGTACCTTGCATATTGGAACAATTTCCACAGAAAAAGTGCTTTTGTAATTGTATGTGTTATTATGGATATCCTGAGAGATCAGTCTCTGTGAAGCTTTGTACCTATTAAGAGAAAAAGTTAATAGTAACAAAAAGACAAACGCCTTATTTGTACAGTCTCAGAATATCAATTTCCAACAAATCAAATCACTGCCAAAAGTCTGAAACAGCTCCTGATGTTTGTTATGGTGAAGCCTAATTTCATCCAAACCTTCACCAATATGACTACACCCTAACCATCTGCAACTTCATCTACTAAAAATCTGCAAAACGTGCCCTTGCCTCACCCAGTCTAGCCAATGAACAACATCCACTAAAAGCTACACAAATGTCCACAAATTGCTGTTCACACTCATCTCACTTTTCTAGGTACACTGCACCTTTGAAAATTTCCCATGTTAGGGCTGAAGTCCTTCCTCCTCCGTTAAGCTTTCCCCACAGCACTCTGCTCCATCTTCCTTCCCTCTTACTTAAAAACGTGCACTCGATGGCTCAGTACAACAGTGCTTGTCATCACAGGGTGAGGTCTACATTCCCACAGCAGTTCTACATGCTCTAAGGCTAATATTCCCCTAAAGTGACTACCTCCAGTAAATGCTTACTAAGTATGTGAGTACTCCTACTACAATTTTAACTATCCTAACATGAGAGGCTGTCTCAGTCTGAAGAATAGATGTGCACTATACCCACTCCCAGCTCCTTGGACTTAATCACATTTAGGTTCAGAACATACCTGCAGGGGACTGTACATTGAAGAAATTCTACCATCTTCTGAGCATGCTGCTTTGAAGAATAATAGAAATCCAGTCCATCTTTAAAAAAAAAAGCCACATGAATATAAATCTGCAAAATAAGATTTTCTTCTACTAACATGAGTATATAACAAATTAAATGTGTATTAAAATCAAATTATCATAAAATAAATTATATGCATAATTAGGGATATCACATAAGGCAAATTTAACAAAATCAGACAAATGCTAGCAAAAAATAAGATTCATAAAATTAATTTCAAACATAATAATATTTAAGGTCAACAGGAGGGGAGAAAAACACTAAACAGGACATAGAAGGATATTTTATGTAATAAATGGAACAATCTACCAAAAGAACAATAGAAATGCACCTAATAACAGCACTGAGATGCAGGAACAGAAACTATTAAAAAGAAGTTAACAAATGTTAACACATGCACCATCACTGTGGGGGACCAGTGTAAGACTATCAAAGCCAAAATGACCAAACTGACCAAAAATAGGAAGGATTCATAGAATTAAATCCAAAATACAAGGATCTAATAACCAACGATCAAGATTAATTTAATTGAGATTATAGAGCATGGTCCCAAGAAATAATACATACAATTTTTAAAAATGCAAAGAACATTCATAAAATAATTATGTACTAAGATTTTTTTAAAAACTTCAATAAATTCAAAATGGTAGAAATTAAAACAGACAGCATTATTTGATCACAATGCAGCAGCACTAAAAATCAGCAACAAAGAGATAACTAAAAGCAAAACTACCTGCTAAGAAATATTTAGAAATATTCTTCCAAACAGCTCAGCTAACCAGGAAACTAAAATAACCCAGAGTGGTTAAAACAACTGCAAAGACAGACAAAGTTATCAGGAACATCATATTTCCCAATTTCACAGCTCAGTAGCTTTAAGTAATCAAGACAGTGTGGTACTGGCCTGAGGATGAGTATGTAGATCTGTGGAACAGACTTAAATTCCCAGAAATAAACCCTTACTGTGACAGTCAATAGATCTCTCACAGAGGAACCATGGCAATTCACTTGGGAAAAGATAGTCTTTTCCCTGGGAAAGTAGGATATCCATGCGAAAAAGATGAATTTAGACCCTTCTCTCACATGAACACAAATTAACTCAAAAGGGTTATTAACTTAAAGCCTAAATATAAGAGCTAAAACTATAAAATATTTGAAAGAAATATAGAAGAAAATCTTGATTAGACAAGAGTTCTTAAACATGACACCAAAAGCACAAGAGAAAAAAGAAAACTAAACTGGCAAATTGGACTTCAAAATTTAAAACTTGCAATTCAAAAAACACCATTAAGTACAGACATCACATTTCTTGATTTCAAAATATATTCCAAAGCTACAGAAATCAAAACAGTATGGTATCAACACAGACAGTCCTACAGACCAGTGGAACAGAACAGAGGGCCTAGAAATCAATCCACACACACACAGTGAACTGATTTGAAACAAGAGAGCCAAGAATATACAGTGGGGGAAGGACAGCCTCCAACAAATGATACTGGGAAAACTGGATATCCATATGCAAAGAGTGAAATAGACACTCGTCTTACACCATATACAAAGATCAACTCAACTCAAACTGAGACCTGAAACTATAAAACTCCTAGAAGAAAACATAGGGGAAAAGCTTTATGACATTGGTCATGGCAATGATACCAAAAGCACAGGAAACAAAAACAAAAAGAAATAATTGGGAGAAACTACATCAAACTAAAGAGCTTCTGCACAGCAGAAGAAACAACCAACACAGTGAAAAGACAACCTAAAATATAGGAGAAAATAATTGCGAATGATGTAGCTAAAAGGGGTTAATCTCCAAAATATATTGGGAACTCCTACTACTCAACAGCAAAAGATCTAATAACCCCGTTGCAACATGGGAAGAGGAACTGTAGAGATACTTCCCTAAAGAAGACATGAAATGGCCCACAAGTACATGAAAAATGCTCACTGTCACTAATCAGGGAAACGCAAATCAAAACCATAATAAGATATTAAAAAAAAAAACACAACGAGAAATAAATAAAACTATCACTGTTAACAGACAATTGTTTACCTAAAAATCAAGAGTATCAACCATAAACTACTACTGATTTATGAAACTTCAGAAAGATCAATATATAAAATCATAATCAATTATATAATAGCAATGATCAATTAGAAAATGTAATGAAAAAGTTGCCATCTGCAATAACAAATAGTATAGAATAGCTCAAAACACCAACAAGGAACATTCAAAATCTTTATGAGAAAACTATAAAATGTCACTGAAGTATAAGAAAGAACTAAGTAAGTGTAATTATACATCAAACATGGTTCTTAATGCTTCACATATTATTTAATCTTCACAGTACTCTATGAGGTAGGTGCTATTATCGTCCTATTTTCTTGATAGAAAAACCAAGGCTCAAAGAAGTTAAAGAACTTGCCTAAGGTCAGACAGCAAAAAGGGACAGAGATTCAAACTGACAAAATCTGGTTCTAGAATCCATGCCCTTACTGTCAATCAAGTTTTGCAAGAAAAACAAAACTAGTAAGGAAGCACACACTATAAAGTATAATTTGTATACTGTGGCAGAAGCAATGAGACAAAATTAACCAGAAGTGAACCAAGTATATAAAGGAATTTAGCATGTAAGAATAGGAGCTATTTCAAATCAGTGGAGAAGAGACAGACTATTTGGCAGTAGGTTTTAAGACAATGCAAGTTAACCTTCTGGGAAAAATTCCTACCAGGTATGATTAAAGACCCAAAAGTAAAACACAAACTATAATTTACTTTTTAAAAAATAATCTTGGAGGCGCGCCCGGCTAGCTCAGTCAGTAGAGCATGAGACTTTTAAAAAATAATTTTGGGAGTATAGAAAACTTGCCTCTGTAAGACACAAAAGTCATAAGCCATAGCTACATAACTAAAGAAGGAAAATTAAAATAGTAAGACATGAGACACTGCAAAAAGTATGTGCTCTCGGGCTCAGGCTCAAACACGTGCTCTCAAACACATGCTCACTCTCTCTACAGACACACACACACACAAGTAATGAGACTGATATCCTGAATAACAACATAAATGAGGAAAAATACATATATGAAGAACAGACTGTTACATTAGAGGTAAATGTACATGGCTAACACACATATGAAAATGTTAACCTTCATTAATAATCAAGAGTGCAAATTAAAACAAGATGCCATTATTTTCTCCTTTAAAACAACAAAAATTAGAAAGGCTAATACAATCTAATGCAGTGTTGGCAAGAGTTTGGGAAAAATGTGAACTCGTAAGTGATGGACTAAAATGGCACTGTTTTGGAAAACAGTCTAGCAGCACGTATAAAATTCAGTATGCGCATGCTCATCTAGCAATTTCAACTCTTGAACTCCATGCCACAGAGAAACCACTAAATAAGCACAAACACACGGGCATTTATGTCAGCACTGTTTGCTGGAGCAAAAAAAGAAAAACATCTTATAAGCCAACTACCATATTTTGTCGTACATAATGAGCTCCCGTGTACAATGTGCACCCCGTTTTTGTGCGCATTATACACGGGATTATCGTGCCCGGGCCATGGAATCATAATACTCAGGTAGAATGCACATCCTTATTCTTCCCTCAAAAATTTGGGAAAAAAGTACACACTATACACGGCAAAATACAATAATAGGAAATAACTAATTAAAGACATTACTTAATAAACACACACACATAGTGGTTAAAAATAATGAAGTAGAATCATATGTAGTGAGATAGAAAGGTTTCCAAATATATAATGTAACACGTTAAAGTCACAGAATATTTCAGAATATTGGTTTCCACATAAGGGAAACCAATTTTATCACAATGTACACAAAGAGTACATAGCATACTATCTTGTTTTAAGGGGCTACCTCTAGGAATAACAAGTGGATAAAAGGGACACAGTCATCCTTTATTCATATATACTTCCAAGTTGGAATTTTTGTAATTATAATTTTTAAAAGTTACAAATACACAATCAAATAAAACATTCATTTAAATCAAACCAAGAACCACTGCAGCCTGGGGCGGGGTGGGGGGGGTGGGCACAGACATGAACTCCTCTGGATAAAAAAAAAGGGAGGGTGGGTAAAACTTAAACTTTTGCTTGTAAAAGTGACTGCAAAATATGTCCCAAAATGTATCCATGTCTTTTGCTACAAAAAATTCTATGTGAGGATAATTCTGCCACGGTGATGAACAATAGTTAAGTGTTTAGCTTCCTTAGCTAGAATATTTGGATCTCCTTATTCCCAAGAGTTACTCAAAACAAAGCTACCCAGAACAAAAGTGTACTTTTTCCTGGTGGCCAGCCACAACAGCCAAACACTTGTTAAGCAGGCAGCGAGGTTCTGTCCCACTGCTCCTACCACAGTGTCTAAATTATACTTTATAATACATGCCCCCACTAACTCTTTTTTATGCAAAACTTCACTGACAGTAAGAATATTTCTAAAACCCAATTCACTAAACTGTGTCACCGATTTAGACTATTAACCTTACATCTACTTATGAAACTCTCAGGTCAGACACAAAGCCTGAAAGGTTTCCTTCAGGTGACATAACTGACACTCATTTTTCCTCCCCATTTAAAGACCAAGACCACACTTCTAAGCACTTTTCTCAAGATACAGAAGATCAGTGAGTAATGGATTCTGACATCATTTCAAGTGCCTCTACGTTTTAACTCACCATGAATCTCTTTGATACGAAGTGTATTCTGATACATTCCATATTTCAAAATTAACTGTTCCAGATAGTAGAAAGTTTTTTTGTGCAAAGTCTAAACATAAATACAATATTAGATTAATAGATGAAATGCAAAGAAAAGCCACCAATAGATATGGCGCACTGATTTTTAAAACTAAAATAATCTTTAAAGATTATCTACAATGCAATAACAATCTATTTCTAAAGGAATGCTCCAGGGACCTAGACCATCCCTGGGGCATGAAGGATCTGGAAAAAAAGGGACAAGAAGGAAGGTTTTATTAGCTGCTTATAACTGACAAAGATAAACATGAGCTGGAGGATTCACTCATCACCTTCTGCCTGACTTGGACCACGGCCTTCCAGAAATCCTTAGCTTCTACTCTGTGGCAATCTCCACACATTTGGGGCTGAACGACATAGTCCACCACGAACACTTGCTGAAGGATAGCACCATTCATCACCTGATTAAAAAAAAAAGCAATCACACTACTTCATCTTTCCTTTCTGTTTAATAACAAATATTTTTCTTAAAAAGACACCTTAGTATTTAACTCAAAATATATTTTCCATGAATGCTTTGAGAATGTCAACAATAAATCAGTTAAATGTAAAGTCACAAGTTATACTATTTCAAGAGAGACAGGTTTAATTCTTGAGATTTACTATATTAAATCTCAAATTTACCTTTAGTTGAAGTGGTTGTGAGGGGGTTTTTTTGCAGAATTTTTATATCTATATATATATATATATATTTGTCTATGTGTGTGTGTGTGTATAGTTTATCCTTAGAAGAAAAAATAAGACAAAAAACTATCAATGAAAAAAGAAAACATTCCCAATTTGTTTCCAAACACAGGCAATCAATCACCTGAAATCACCTCGGGGGCTTTTCGAACATACACGTGCCTGTGACTCAGATCCAGGTGAGTCCACTTTGGCTCAGTTACTGTGAGTCATGACAACCAGCCAAGTCTGCGAAGCGCTGCCACAGCTCATATTTTCACTTTAATTTTTTTCTAATGAAGTAACTGAAAAGATTACCTTAGCCCACTAACCATAAGCAATAGCTGCTATTATTAGTGACCTCATCATCTGTGTAGATGATCCAAAAGAAAACAAAGAGTTAAAATTAAGAGTGCACTGATGTCCTTTTAGGCTGCCAAGTCACAAAGCAACTGACCAGCCCCTTCTTTTCCACTGCCTGCCCTTCACCCACGCGGAGCAAACCGTGCACAGCTCACCTCTTTCTGAATGGTCAGTTTAACTTTAAGTCTCTTAGAGTGGGGCTCCGTCCACACAAAGCCTGCATCCACCAGCCGGACCTGCCACAGAACACAAACAGAAAAAAACATGAGTTCCCTTAAGAGGAGAAAAATATGAAAGAATAATTCATTAATAAACAAATTTCATAAGATGTTTAAGGAATCTGTAATTAGTATCACTACCCAATATAACCAGTAAAAAAAAAGTATCATAAAAGATATGGCAACAAAAACGGCAAATAAAAGGACAATCTAACAACTACATTAGTGCAACAAGTATAATTCAAGTAAAAATGAAATACTACTTGCAAAGGAAAAAAATTAAACCCTTTTCCCTAAAATAGTATACTGTGTTTTGAATGACCTTTTTTTTTTTTTGGACATTATACTTTTTATAAAAAAGCAAAGACATTGTGACCTCATCAGCCACCAGAAATCTCATAAACAGAAGTTTCTACTTGGATTATCTAATATTAAGTGTGTGGCTTTAAAAAATGTAAAGATTAAACATTCATTAGAGAGCATCTCATGCACTGAATACTAAATCCGTAACGGTAATGCACTGCTCACTAAGCAGGGTCAGCAGAAGCCAAGAACAGTCTGCTGCATATGAAAGGCTGAACAGAGCTCAGCATTGCTGAGGTGGATGTTGTGAGGAAGGTGGTGAGAGAACGGAGGTTGTTTCAATAATCTGGGCAGGAGTTATAGGCAAGCTGAACTGGTAGGTACTAAAAATAACAGAAGCAAAAAGATTCAAGAGCTATTTAAGATACAAAATCTGTAGGATTTAACAACCAGATATGGAAGGTGGAAAAGAACAGATTTTACTGGGTTGGCCAAAAAGTCTGTTTAGCTTTTCTATAAAATAAAAGACACATTTTTCATTTTCTCCAATAACTTTATTGATTTGGATATTTTGAGTATGTCAGCTGTCCCCCATGTGGTATAACATTGATTGTCCTTAATTAATGTATTGATTTGATCACTATCAACTTCAACTGGTCTACCTGACCGTAAAGCATCATCCCACAGAAATCTCCAGCACGAAACTTCGCAAACCACTTTTGACACATTCGATCAGTCAGAGCACCTTCTCCACACACTGCACAAATTTTTTTTTTGCACTTCTACCTTTCTTGAAATAATAAAGCATAATATGCCAAAAATGTTGCATATGTTCTTCCATCTTCAACATTAAAATGGCTACACAAAAGTTCACCAATTTGTTAAGTTTGTTTTGATGTACACTGATATGACAGCTGTCGTAATACAATCTAACAAAATTGTTTCAAACGATGTTAAAGACAACTAAGCGCTACTACAGCCATCCTATGGGGAAAAAAAAATCAAACAAACTTTTTGGCCAACCCAAAAGAATGATGCTCAAATATCCAGCTTGGGCATCTAGATAATACTATTTTTCTGACACAAAGAACAGATTTAATAGGGAAAAGATGCTGCTTTTGGTTTCAGACATTTGCATTTAAGAGGATTAATCTATGAGATATCCAGGTGAAGATGTTCAGTAGCTAATAAGACATAATATTTAATCTGGAACTCTATGGAGAAATCTGAGCTCTAGGTATCAGATTCGGGAGACATCAGCGGGCCGGAGATAATTTAATCAAGCCCAGTCTGATGAGAGCTAGACCAGTTAGTGTAGCTGCAGCACTCCAGAGTGAAACTCTCCCCATACCACTGGCTCCCCACTAAAGCAAAACCTAGCAGTCAACGAGCCACAGCACATCCGAGGTTACAGGCAGCTTCTATTCCCTCAGTCTCCATCTGCAGGGGTCAAGAGGAAGCCCCATGGGCACTAAGACTGCCTTTCACTCAGCCTGCAACCTCCATCTGCAAAAATGGAAGAGGACCCTTGACCTCTACTTCACCACTGCCCAACACAGTCTCACCAAACTGTCTGTCCTCAGACAACCAAGACCAGTCATCTTTACTGGGCCCTTATCCTTCTTTACCATAGTCCCAAATATCGCAGTCACCCCACATCATCCACACTCCAAACTCCATGTGGTTCCACATATTCCTTATTCTGTCCCATCTAACACTCTGGAACTCAACAATCACTATCAACAAAACCTCCTAAATCCCCTATCTTCTCACAGAACATTCCCTTCACCTTCTAGATCTCTTGACTATATATGAGATCTGTTCAGAAAAGGTCTAGACACTGTTAATACAATGAGAAGTTTGCACAACATCGGTGTAACCTGACAGCCAAGGAGAGTAGACTGATGCACATGGGTGAACAATGACGACTTCACTGTACCAGTCAGTGGGGGCAGTAGACGCCATTAAGTGAGCGTGTATACTGTGTGGCCGTCACATTCAAAATGACTGAGCGAGTAGGGCAATAAATCTGCATCAAATTTTGTGTTAAGCTTGAGCATTCCTCCATGGAAACTATTCAGATAATTCACAAGGTCACACAACTAAGGGCAACTGATGACTGGCAGCTTAATCACAACAACACACCCACTCATGTATCACGTCAGTGAAGAGTGTTTTGGGAAACATCAAATCACCCAGGTGATTCAGCCCCTCTATAGCCCAGATTTGGCACCTGTGACTTCTGGCTTTTCCTTAAACTAAAATTGCCTTTGAAAGAGAAGAGATTTCAGACCATTGATGAGATTCAGGAAAATACAAAGGGGCAGCTGATGACAATTGGGAAAAACCGTGTGAGATCCCAAGGTACCTACTTAGAAAGGGACTGAGGCGTCACTGTCCTATATGCAATGTTTCATGTATCTTGTATCTTCTCCAGTAAATGTCTCTATTTTTTATATTATATGGCTGGATACCTTCTGGACAGACCTTGTCCATTGTTCCTCTGCAGCTAATTAAAGAAATGACTGATATTTTTCTCACTTTCCTCCCATTATGGACCAGGAGCCAGAGACGTATTCTCCTTGCTCTGAGAACTGCTTATTCCAAGCCACTCTCCCTACCTCGTCCTTCAACACAGCCAGGTTTGGACTTCAAGTCTTGGGACTGTGTCACTGCCTCTTTTTATTTTCTTTTTAATGTTTTAAAAAGATTTTATTTACTTTTTAGAGAGAAGATAAGGAAGGGAGAAAGAGAAGAAAAGAAACATCTGTCAGTTGCCTCTCACATGCCCCCAACTGGGGACCTGGCCTGCAACCCAGGCATGTGCCCTGGCTGGGAATCGAGCCAGCAACCTTTTGGTTTTGTAGGCTGGCTCTCAATCCACTGAGACACACCAGACACACCAGCCAGGGCTCTTTTTATTTTTCTTTTCTTTTTTTTTAATCACCTCTTTCTTTGTTAGTCTTCTGTTAATCCTTGGGTCATCTATTTTCATTTCTCAAAGATTTTTAGATCCTGGCTCACTCTTTTCAATAATATTAATAGTTGATGATTTCGATATCCTCATAAATAATTCCCTGAATACATTAGCCTCTCCCTTCTTTTTGAGTTCCTCTCCCAACAAGATCTTGTCCCTCTTTCTACTTGTAACCAACTGAATCTCCCACCCCACCCCCCATCTCAATTCCAAACATCTGACTATCACCTGCATTTTCAGCTCATTCTCTCTAGTCCTGGACACCAAAAACCCTTCAATCTACTGAAACCCACAAACTGTTCATCCTACCACCTTTTCACTATCTCCCATCCCCATCTACTCACTTCCATCCTATCCCAGCTTAATTTCAAGATCAATCATCACTCATTCCTATGTAGACACTCAATTGTCTTGGTCCCTCTCTCACTTTACCTTAGTCATCTGGCGAAATCACAATGTTGGTTAAATCCAATGCTCTCCCTGCTCTATGGCTTACCTATGCAGAGCAGATGATGGGGCTAGAGAAACACACACACACATCCCACACTATAGGTTTATAACACTAACTCTCAGCCCTGCCCAGCAACCATCCATCATTCTGGGACATTTTCCCACTTTCCCAGAGGTCCACTTCCTACCTTCCCCTCTTCTCAAACACCTATAATAGTTTTTCCCTCAATAACTACTGCCTATGCATCTGTCTTCACAATTTTTAAAAAAGAGTCAGAAGAGATTTTTCCAGAAGCTCCCACATGCCAACACATTCTTTTCCATTATCACAGATGAAATGTCTATACTCCTATCAAGACCAACCTCTAGAATGCCCCAAAAGAGAACAGAGATCTTTGTTCTGTTCCGTGAAATACTCCAGGCTCCCAAAATAGGCTGGTAAAGGGTAAGTGCCAAGTATTTGTTGAATGAATAAAGAAAAGTATTCTTCCACTGGTATGCTATATCCTATCACTTTCCTACTTCTCAAGGACACCTCCCAGCCAATTATTCTGTATCTTGGCAGTTTTACAAATGTTTTCGTCTATACTTTATTATTCCAGGACAGCTTACAAATACACTTAACATTTCTCATCTTAAGAACTGTGTCCTTGCGCTGGCCGGTGTGGCTCAGTTGGTAGGAGCGTCATCCCATAAACCAGTCAAGGCATGTACTTATGCTGCGGGCTCAGACTCATTTCATGTTACTCTCTCATAAGGATGTTTCTCTCCCTCTTTATTCCCCTCCCTTCCACTCTCTCTCTAAAAATCAATTAAGCCTGTCCTCAGATGAGGATTAAAAAAAAGAAATCTGTCCTTTCTTTTTTTAAATTTTGGATAACTTCTTTATTGCTGACACTATTACAGATGCCCCCCACTTCCCCCCTCTCTGCCCCCCTCCACCTAGCCCAGCCCCAGCTATCACCTCATTGGGCTCAGCCCAGACATTTGACAAAAGCCTAAAGTAGGAGAGCATAAAGACCAAGTTACAAAAAAAACTGACTCCAGAGAAAAAAGAGACAGACAGACAGACAAATCAGGAAATAGAAATGTTTTTAAAGAAAACCTATTAACAAACCCTCAGAATGCATCGAGACTTTAAAAATTAAAAATATTAGTGCTGGGGGCAAAAACCAATACAAAGGCAGGAAGATAAAGTTAAGAAAATTGCCAGGAACACAGAAAAAAAAGACAAAACACTACAAAATAAAGATTTAAAGCAATATAAAAGGAAAAAGACAAAGTTTAGCAGTAGCTTTATACAAATATTTTCCCCCAAAATTATTGCATGTTAAGAGGTTCCTGATAAATGAATGACAAATTTGACTCTATATTAAATCTTTTAAAGCAGACTTATTTTCATTTCCATTAAAAAAATGTATTTAACTTTAAAAATGGAACAGCATTTGCAGTGGAGTGCTTACCAACAGTAACATTTAATAGTTACTTTTGAAAAACCTACTTACACAAGGATTTACCAACAATAAGAGATTAAAAAGATATTCCTACACAAAAAAATTTCGGCTATTTGACCTACCTTGCTCAGAGGGGCTTTAATTTTTTTCAAACACAGAGCAAGAAGTTCTCTGGATTCTAATGCACATTGTATCCAAGTTCCTGGTGGCTGGAAATATCTGAGACAGAAGACAATGTACTGAAACCCAAGATCTCTCAAGGAAAAACAAAACTTTCCATCTGCACATGCAGATATAACAGATTATTAGCCAAATATAATAACCCGCGGTCAATCTGAAGCACGTAACCTAAATATATTTTAATAGTTCTAGAAAACTTTCCATTAGATCAGTAGCTTTACTTAAAAAGGTAAAATTCTGGGCATTTGCAAAAGCCAACCTGCAAGCACCATAAGAATTCCAGTGTGGATGACAAAATGACCAAAAGTTCCTTGAATCTATGCTCTGAAAAACAGGTAAAAATCATCTTAAAATGGCACTAAAATGATTTATAACGTATGTATGTAATACTTGAGAGCTGCTTACTTCTCACATACAAAAAAGATAAATCAGTACCTCATACTCTGTCCCAGAATCGTTCAGATTATTCACCTATTTCAATTCCTTTTCCAAATTTTAACTGTAAAATTCAGGTTTTAATATCTTACTGAAAATCTAAGTTGAAATTGAAACCCTTTATGCATGTGCTCTGAGTTTTTCAGCCCAGCCCTCCAGAACTTAGGACAATGCCTAGCACAGAGTAAGTGCCCAATAAAGACTTGTCAAATACAGAGCACTTCTACATGTGTTTGTGAATCCTTTTTCTCTTTTGGCATATTTTAAAGGTTCATTCAAAAGTATCATACAAGTTGCCTTGTTATACGCATGCTTTCCGAGTTAGAAAGGGCTTCATATACCTAATGGAGCCCCTTCAGTCTGATGAGGAATTAAGGCTTAAAGAGGTCTGGTCAGGAGTTTGAAAAAAGCTAATTTGTGAGAAAGCCAAGACAAACTAGGTATCCTGATTCTTTGTCCAGTGTTTTACTCCACCTTGCTTTTAAGAATAGCAAATACTTATAATAAAGCCTCACACTTTACCCCCTGAAACAGTACAAACTTTCACGTCTTTATATACATATGAGTATTTTTCTGGGGAGATACACTTTTCAAATGCTCAAGATTCATAAACCCCTCCCCCTCAAAAAAAGTTAAGAACTACTACAATCCTAACCCATTTGGGAAATCACAGGCATATAATTTTATACAAACAGTTTCACTGGGCAGTTTTGTGTTACTCAATGGTCTACCAGGTAGATACAAGCAGTTTATGGCAATAACTAGAGTTAATAAATAGGGAATATAAAAAATTTTAGAAGATCTTCTGCCTTCAAACCCAGTCTTTATTTCAGACCATTGCAGGTATGATTTACTGAGCTTTTTTCCCCATGGACTATTGTCATTTTAGTTACATGGGAACACTCAGAGATGTCATTTTTAAAACACATTGCTAAAGTACTTAAAGCATGAGGTGATTTTTTTTAGCATGCACAGCTTCTAGTGACTGAGGGGAAAAAATCTTTCATGGAAATAACGAAGGATGTCCTTAATAAACTGTTCTCACTCTACACACACCAACTTGTTCTCTATTAACTGTACACATCAAACCTATCAGTCTCTTAACAGAAGCAGAGCAGATTCAAATACCTCTACACTACCTTCACCAGATTAGCAGGGCGAATTAAAAGGTACACTACAAAATTACAAACTCTAAAACCTTTGGCAACACCAACATAAAGAAAATTAAATCTCGATCACACACACTTTTTTCGTGTACCTCGGTAACCTCAGGATGTCCTACACGTAAACCTCAACTGTAAGTACGATGAAGAGTAGTATCACACCAACCTTTGGCATTGTTTGCAGAAAGATACAGAGACCTGCTTCGGAATGCCTTGACTGATGTCTACTTTACTTCGCAAACAGGCCACACAAATATTGGCGGGATTTGGACTAATTGCAACACCACATTCGCAGCACAAGCTTAAATAAATAAAGCATAAAATGTACAAATTAGATTTCATAAATGCATGGTTAAACTTAAAAACTATCAAACAAACAAAATCCTTCCTGTTGGGGCCGTTAATATCTCTGCTCTTAAAGCGGTAAATAGGAAAATAAGCAATCTTCAAAGAAGCAGTAGGTAAAGAATCTTAAAATACTGAGATTATTAAAAAAAAAGGATGGCCAAAATTCCAAAAACCCTCAAGATATGGCTGATGTCCAAAGGGTCTAGAGAGTCTAAATTATTTCTAACAGTAATCAGGCGGCATTATAGGCCAAAGGCAATTTTTTAAAGCCTCAGTATAGCACAGAGACTGTCAAAATGTAAACATTTACCCAGAGCAGAAACTTTTTAAAGGATGGAAAGAGTATCATGTCTAGTGATTCAGTATAACTGATGGGAGTGCCATGATCCTAGTATACTGGGGGCAGAAAATGTTTAAGAATCACTGATGGTGTCCAAAAGACGTGTTCCATAATCTGTGATGTCCAGTACGGTAGCTACCAGGCACATGTGGCTCCTGAGCACTTGAAATGTGGCTAGCAAGACTGAAGATCTGAGTATTTCATTTTATTTCACCTTAAGTACTTTAAATAGCCACATGTGGCTAATGCATATGCTATTCAACAATGCCAACCTAGAATATATGGTGAATTTATTCTCTTAAAGGAAATATTTTCAGTAACAAACTTTCCAAGTAAAAATGAATTCTATTTTCTCAGGAAATAAGGCTTTTCATTTCTTTCACTTAAGACAAGGAATTTCACCCTTCGAAAAAAAAAGCGTCCCCCGAAGTTGGTGGGTTTCAGGCTCACTTTAACATCTTTAAATGTAAAGGGGACGGAAAAGGGGCGCGACTCACATGTGTCCAGGGGTGCGGTCGGTGGGTTCTGTCATATACTCCATTATGCTCTATGCCCTGATTTTAAAAAGAAAGAGATTATCGTGGGATTTGTCATTTGCCTATTCACTTCTTTGTACAAATCTTTCTTCTGTCTCTCCGAATAAGGCAGCTAAGCCTCGTAATACAGCAAATAAGAAAATCCAATTCCATCTGGCAACTCTGAATGAAGTAACTTCTTTAATATTAAAACGAAGCGAATTCCGGAGTCTCCCATCCGCAAGACCCTCTCCAGCCGCTGACCTCAGCTGTCACCTGGGTGCCAACCCCAGCAGGCCCAGGGCGGGGTCAGCGCAGGGGGTGCTCCGACGCCCTCGTCCCTTGGACTCGAGCTACAGTAGACCCCGGACGGTGTCACCGCGCTCGCGGATCACCCACCCGGATCCTACCTCCCCCTGGTGACACGTCACATGGACCCCTGACCCGCGGCGCACACGCGGCGCGCACGTGGCCAGGGGCCGGCCCGAGCCCAGGGCGTCAGCCCCATTCCCTAATCAGGGACCCCCGCGCGACAGCAGCCCGGGTCTCGGTCCCCAGAACCTACTCAATGCCTCCGGGCAGGACCCAGACTTGCCGAAAAACCGCTACAGAAGCAGACCCACTCCAACGGCCACTAAAGCCAGCACAGTACTGTGAAGGTATCGCGAGAGGAGAGATCCAAATCTCGCGGGCCGAGAGTTGCGAGTTAAAGGGGTGGGTGGGGGCGGAGAAAGGGGAGGGCCCAGGCGAGCCTTGGGGCGGGCCAGAGGGCTGGCAGCTGCGTGGGGGGGAAGGGGGCGGGGTTCAGGAGGAAAGGCCGGGTTCCATCATCTGGCGATGCTTGAGACACATGCTTTCCAACTCTTCCATAGAGTTACCTTCCTTATCGATTTTCTCGGGCCAGAGTTAACTCCAACCCAGCCTCGCCCACGTTTCAGATATCCTGATTGGGAACTTGATTCTTGGTGAAATGATCACATAAAAGTTATCAGTGAACAGTATCACATTACACATAGAAATTAGAGTAAACTCCGTGGAGAGTCCCTTTGTCTATTTTGTTCACCATCATATACCTAATGTCTGCCACGTCCTGAAAGTTCAAATGAGTATGTGCTGAACAGATGAAAGAAAAAAATGTAAGGCGTAATTATTTGCGAAGAAGTCTATGCTATTTTTAGGCCACTCCAATTAGAATGTGCTCCCTGATAGTGCACTTAATATTTCCTTGTAACTTCATACCTTGAGCATAGCACAGCACAGACCATGTCTAACAACTCTTTCTCAGGACAGAACTTCAAGTATTTGAAGAATATAACCATGTTTTTTCCAAGTGTTCTCACCCAAATTTCAAGGAATAAGCAAGATGATCTTATAATAGGTGATTGAAGACGGCCTCGCCTCGTTTCTTGTCCAGGGTACTTAAACAGTCTCCCATTCATTTTCCTTACTTCCAGATTCCAATCCATCCTTTCGAAAGGCAAGTCTGATTTTGTCACACTCTCCTGCTTTTAATCTTTCAATGTCTCTGGTCACCTCCTGAATTATTTCCAATTTTCTGCATGGAAAGAAGGCCCTTCAGGACCTTCCCCTGACAATCCTTGTCACATTCCTAAGCACACAGCCCAAATGGACTGTCCTCACAAGAACTAGTCTACTTTTGCTTATGCCTGGGACTCTCCACCTTAAAGATCAAGCTCGAGCATCCTATATTAGTTTTCTATTGCTTCCACAACAAATATCACAAACATTGTGGCTTAAAACAACACAAATTTATTATCTTACAGTTCTGGAGGTTATAGGTCTAAAAATAGATGCTTTTTCTTTACATATGGTCCTGTCACATCTTGATAGGAGATATATGTCACCACAGTAGCACTAACAACATTAAATTGGATCATAAATGTTCTGCTCTGCACGTTCCGTGGGTTCCAACTCCTGGGTCTTGTTCTTTTCAGGATTCACTGCCCCTAGCACAGTGCCTGGCACCAAAAACACTCTCGGGATATCTTGGTAAGTTATCCATTTGATACTCACAGCCACTCTGAAGAGACAGTGCTTATCTCCTTACTTTTTTCAATCACATTGTCATTTCCCTTAAGTCAAATACCACTAGGAAGAGAACTTATAAACAGATTGTGTTTATTATTCAGTGAAGTGAGTGCAAACCAACCATTTGGAATCACAAAGTGTCTTAGTAAGAGTGTGTCCGAAAAAAAGCTTGTCATAGATTTGGCAGAGTGACTTGAAGGGGGTCTAAGAAAGCAAGGATTTGCTACAGATCAGATGCTGTCAGAAGGCAGAGGCAATTCTATGACTGGATATCTCAATAAATCTGATACATAGGAAGAAAGGCAGAAAAATAAAGCTGCAATTAGTAAAGAAGTAGCAGTCACTCATTTGGACCAAGAGAGGGAGTGAGTGTGTTTTGTGGGTGACGCCGGGAGTTTGTCTTTATCTGTGCTTAGACGAAATTGTGCGGTGGTCTTGCTGTGTCTCATTTTATCGTGATCTCAGAGTGCCTTTGTCTGAAGTTGGTATTCTGTGAAGTTGCTTATGCCCAACAGAATAACGTGGTCGACTTGTGAGTACAGGCCAGCCTCTGAGTGTCAGGGGCAGCTCTTTTTTCCTTTTAAAACACACTCCTTCAATACCCTATTTGATGTGGCACCAAGTGCCACAATGCCAGACTTGCTGGGCACTGGATATACAACAGTGGACAACACGGACATGGTCCCTGCCTTCATGGAACTTACATTTTACAGGTTAGGCCAATATTCCAAACGACTGAGTAATTTGCTGAGAGTTCTACAGCAAATAAGAGGCAGAACCAAGGCAGGAAGTACGTCCAGTTCATCTAGCTCCGTACTCGGGGCCTCAGCACCGTGTCGGGCTCCCTGCCCTTCTGTGGCTCAGGCTGTCTATTCTGAGCCGTAGGCTTTTTTTTTTTTTTAATAAACTGTTCATTTTACATCAACCTTACTTTCATTTTCTGTTTATGAGTCTGTGGAAAAACAGGTTAAAACCACACAGTGCTTTATTCCCACGTAAGCAAATTTGGATATCAGAAAAAAGTACTTTCTAAATGTCTGGGTGCGTAGCTGATTTACCTCAGGGTACTTTTCCATTAATTGAACCATAGTCTTCCAATTAATTGTAAAAATTAGTAATAATGAAGAAATAATCCAAGAAATATTTTTCTGAATGTAAGGACATGAAATTTACAGTTTGAAAGCATACGCCATATTCTCATCAAAATGGATAAAAATAGGAATGCACGAGAGATCACAATGCGGAGGTCCAGATCACTGGTGATGAAAGTAACATCCTGGAAGCTGCCAGGGAGAAAAAGCCAGGTCACATACTAAAAATCAGAATACTCCAAGCCTTGTCTCAACAACAACACCAGAAACAAGCAAGCACTGAAGAAGTATTTGGAAAATTCAGAAGAGAAATTATTTCCAGTCTTGAATTCTATTCTAGGCCAAATTATCAGTAAAGCATGAGTACAGAATAAAGGTATTTTCTGTTACACCCTTCTAAGGCAGTTTCTGACAGATATTAACTTATTACGAGAAAAGAATACTCGAGACTCCGGAGATACGTTAAGCAAAATCGTGAGGTGACAGCTGTGTGCCACACAGAGGAGGCTTCGCTCCAGGTCAGAGTGATCACACGTTCTGAGATTTCTACAAGGAACTAAAAAGTGATGGCGTATACAATGTTTCTGAATAGCTCAAAGCTTTAGACAACTGGCAAAGCGTTGGGTATTGATAAGAGAACACTATAAACAAATTCACACACAAAAATTTGAAAACTTAGATGAAATAGATCACTTCCTCAAAAATCACAAACTGCTTACACTCCCCCAAAATTAAGTAGATAATTTGAATAACCTGGTAACTACTAAGAAAATTAAATTTGTAATTAAACACTCCTCCCCCTCAAAAAAAACTTACAGATCCAGATATTTCACTGGAGAATTCTACCACATGTTTCAAGAGTTAACATCAATTCTATACAGTTTCTTCCAGGAAATAGAAAAGAAGGGAATACTTCCCAATTTCTTTTAGGAAGCCATTATTACCTTGATATTAAAACCAAAGCAAATGCCAAAAAGGAAACTACAGACCAATATCTTCATGAATATAAATACAAAATCCATAACAAAATATTAGCAAGTAAAATTCAGCAATATATACAAAGAATTATACACCATGTCTAGGTGGGATTTATTTCAGGGATACAAGCCTGGTTCAATACTAGAATATCAATGTAATCCACCACGTTAATTAAAAAAGGAAACTCACACCATCATAAAACTGAAACAGGAATGTTTGACAAAACTCAACACCCATTCATAATTTTAAAAATTCTTGGAAAATAAAAATAGAGGGGAATTTCCCCAACTTGATAAAGAACATCAACAAAAACCCTACAGCTAATATTATACTCAATGGTAAAAGATCTAATGTTTTTCCCCCTGAGATTAGGAACAAGGCAAGATGTTCCCTCTCACCACTCCTATTTAACTTTGTGCTGGAAGTTTCATCGAGTGCAAAAGGCAAGAAAAGGAAGTAGGAAGCAAACAGATCAGAAAGAAAGAAATAAAGCTGCCCTTAAATGCAAATAACATGATTGCCTACATGGAAAATTCCCAAGGAATCTACAAAACACCTCCTAGAATTAATAAGTGAGTTCATCAAGGTCACACATCCAAGATAAACATTAAAAATGAATTGTATTTATATACACTAGCAATGAACATGTGGTACTGAAATTAAAAATACAATACCATTCACAATTGCTCAAAAAATGAAAAACCTAGGTAGGTCTAACAAAACATGTACAAACCCATATGCTGACAACTACAAAATGCTGATAAAAGAAATAAAAAAATATCTAAATAGCTGGAAAGATATGCCCTCTTCAAGGTCTGAAAGACTCACATAGTAAACATGTTGATTCTCCCCAAATTCACATATAAATTTATTTCAATTCCTGTCAAGATTCCAATAGGTGTTTTTTATACAAAGACAAAGTTATTCTAAAATTTATGTGGAAAAGCAAAGAAAATGGAATACCTAAAACAATTTTGGGAAAAAATGTAAAATGGGAGGAATCTTTTCACCCAATTTCAAGATTTACTATGGAGCTACAGTTTTCAAGGTTGTGTGGTATTGGTGGAGTGATAGACACATTGATAGACACATAGATCATTGGAACAGAATAAAGAAGCCAGACATAGACCTCACACAAATAGGCCAAACTGGTTTTTGAGAACAGTGCAAGAGAGACTCAGTGGAGGAAATGGGCTTTTCAACAAATGGTGCAAGAACAAGGGAACGGATGTCCATGAGCAAAAAAATAAACCTTAAGTCTCACATCTCCTATAAAAAGTAACTCAATATGCATCACTGATTTAAGATAAAATGTAAAACTACAACACTTTTACAAAAACTCATGAGAAAATCTTTGTGATCTGGGACTAGGGAAAGAATTTTTATACTTGACTCCAAAAGCATAATCTATAAAAGGAAAAACTGGTGAGTTGGACATCATCCAGACTGTAAAACTTGCTCTGTTGAAAGACACAAGGGGATAAAAAGACAAGCTACGGGCTGGGGGTGGGGGAGAAAATACGTGGAAATCGCAACCACCCAATGACTAGTATCTCAGACACACAAAGAACTCTAGAAATTTAAAGGTGAAACAACAATCGAGTTGGAAAATGGGCAAAAGACATGAACAGACATTGCACTGAAGAGAATATTCAGTAGCAAAGTAAGTAGATAAGAAGATGTTGCGTGTCATGAGCCATTAGGGGCATGCCGACGAGAAGCGAACGGAGACGTCACCACCCATTTATCGAAATGGCTAAAGTAAGAAGTAGTGAGAACACCACATGCTGGCAGGGGTGCCAAGAAGCCGGGCTGCTCCTACACTGCTGATGGGAATGTAAAATGGCAAAGCCACTCTAGGGACAACTTGGCAGTTTTCTTAAAAAACTAAAAATGCTACTACCATACAACCTAGCAAGGGTACTCCTAGGCAGTTATCCTAATGAAGTGAAAATTTATGTTTACATAAAAACATGTACAGAAGTGTTTATAGCAGCTTTATTTGTAGTAGCCAAAACATCCCAGATATCTTTCATTGGATGAATAATTATATCCACACCATTCAGCAACAAGAAGAAATGAACTACAGAATTGTAAAGGGGGGGGGCAGGGGGAGGGTTAGAGCAGGGGTCAGAAAAAAGTCCCCAAACCCTGTCCCCCACCCTCCACCCGTAAACTAGGCTTGGGGGGTAGGGGAAGCAGAGCACAGTGATTGGGAGATTTTGCATATCTATGACAACTTAGCTTTCTTCATAGTTATGTTAAAAAGCTGTATCTGCAGCACCAGGGGGGTGAGGATGGGGTCTGGGGAATGGGCATGACTTTAACACATGATGTAGCAGGAGGTTTCCTGCACCTGTGAGAGGGTTTAGAGGCAGTTCGAGGGGCCACACCTGCCCAGACCTACAATGGCAGCCAGAGAAAGGCAGAAGATTTGGGGAAGTGGCAGATGTAGCCCGTTGTGGGAAGAATCGGAAATGGGGTCCTGCAAGCTCAGGCCGGGTTTAAACTAGGCACAGCAGCCATTCACTCTCTTGACCATGCAGTTTGAAAGAGCGATGAGAAGAGAGAAGTAAGCAAGCAGCTGTGTGCATGGTGAGGAAGTAGGTCATGCGGACTGCACTAATGAGAAATGAGCTGCTGCTGCTGTGATCGTGCCTGCTCTGGCTGACTCTGGAGCTGCAGAGGACTTCGTTGCAAGATCCTGATCTGCTGCACCTGGATTTTACCTGGACGTTTAAGACCTTTCCTGAGTTTCACCATGATCCAGAGTAACATGGCACATGCTTTTTTGAACTATTACACAGAGGCTGATAACAACATATTCCAGATCCTGAACAGATAAGGACATGGGGGACTTTGAGGATGTTTTTTGGCTAGTAGCCTGGTGGGGATCATGGGAAGTGCTGGGTCTCATAGGAAAGGAGAACTTCGAACTGAGGTGCTCTAAGCTCTCAAAGTTGGAATGTTGTAAATAAAGACCTGCTCCTTCCAGCATTAATTATTGGGTCATTGACCAAGGCACCATGTGGATGGGCCCTCTTCTGCTCAATAACAGTATTGTACAGACAACAACCTGCCTGACTCTCTGGAGAATTATGCTGAGAGGGGAAAAAGAGTCAATTCTAAAAAGTTACGTACCGTATCATTCCATTGATATAGCATCCTTGAAATGACCAAATTAAAGAGCTGGAGAAGAGCTGCTGCCAGAAATAAAGAAAGAGGCCAAGGGCAGAAAGAAGTAGGTCCAGCTGTCAGAAGACAACATGAAGAATCCTAGTGGTCATGGAAATGTTCTGTTTTGACGGCATCCATGTCAATATCCCAGCTATGATATCGTACTACAGTGATGCAAGAGGTTGCCATTGGAGGGAACAGGGTAAAGGGATCAGGGATCTCTCTGTTTTGTTTCTTAAAACTGCAAGCCGACCTACAATTATCACAGTTTTAAAAAGTTTGGTTTTTAAAGATATAGGGTAAGTTTTTTATTTCAGGAAAACAACTCCCTGATTTTACCTTTTGTAATTTTTTTCGCAGGGCTTCTGCACTTTGGCCTCCATCACTGGTTGGCTGATTAACCCCATCCACAGTACACTTCTCCCCAGTCTCCTTACCACTAAGGGAAACCATGAGCCGTAATTCAAGCCAGCAGGTTAAAGGGGAAGTCTATTGGGCAATCTTGCAGGAAAATCTCAGCTTTCTTAATAAAAAGGCACACACTCAGTGGGTATGCCACTTTGCCCTCACTCTTCACTCCTTTGCCCTTTTGTCTGCTTCCTGTCTGGAATGCAAATGTGATGCCTGGAGATGCAGCAGCCATCTCCTGACCTTAAGAAAAAAAGGGAAAAAGGCAACTGCCGCCCTGCTACAGCTGGTGTGCAGGGAGCTAGAAAGAGCTGGCCACTTCAGAGTTCTTTCTATTGAAGGGAGAAAAAAAGCCACTTTATTTGTTTAAGTCACTATTGGCCAGGTTTTCTATTATTTGTAATGGAACACATTTCTAACAGATTCCTCAGTCACAGGAGATTCTCGGTGGGGCTGATGGACTTTGCCTACCTTATAAGAGTATTGGAAGGATGAAAAGCATAATAGCTAATTAATATTTTTTGTGTGTTCCAGAAACCAAATTGCTGATACTGTCTTTTCCTTTCTTCTTTCTCTACAGTATTTTATGTTTCTTATTCTCCTCAGCTTGGCCTGAATTTGTATTGTAAGCAGAATCTTGCCAGTCACTCTCCTAATTGAATTGGGCTTTTGTTGTAGCTCAGAAGCTCAGAATTTTTTTAATGGTCTTCCTAAACCGTTCCAGCCCAGGGCAGCCATTCCCTTCTTTGACCTCGCAGTACTTACTGTCTGCACCTCTGAATTGCAATTCATCATGCACTGCCCCCTGACACTCCTCACACAGCTGTCACGGAATAATCGATGTTCAGTGCTGGAAGGGACATTAAAGATCATCTTCTCCAGCCACCTCGGTGCATGTGAATTGTGACTGAACTCCTGGATCTTCCTTATCTCTTCATGGCTTCACAGCTTACCGACCCAACTAGGTCTTAAGCTCCTAGATTTAAGGAAATATTGACCACTTTTGATTCCACGCAACAAGCCAATTGTAGCTTTATTTTTCATCTGCCCACAACCCATATTTTCATCTAAGCCTAGCAGATTTTTCATTTGGAGTTTGAAGCCTTTCAGTTACATTAACTTTTTGCACAACTTCCTTAATGCTTGATCGGTGATTAAAATGCAAGTGTCATTTTCTTTCAGTGCCTTTGTAATTGTTTAGGTAACAAGACAAGTTTCAGGTAACTGGCTTTGAAGGGTGCATTCCTATAGCTGTCATCCATCTCTGATATAAACTGCATTTGATTTTTGAAGTGCATAGATACTCTTTTCATTTTTTAAAAGTTTACATTTCTGCATTTCCAAAGAAGCTTGCTTATAATTTTAGATGCATGCTTTTAATTAATGTACTGGTACATGTCACTTTTGGGAACATACCTTTGCCTGTATAGTCTGAGTTTATTTATAACATTCTGAATATATACTGCTTAAGTCTATAAACTCAAAATAATGCAGTGAATACCAGTTTTTAAAAAAAGACCATAAGCTATGGTAATTGGTTGTACATGCTTAGAATGTTAACAAAAATAAAGAAATAACCCAATAAGTAAATAAATATATATAATAGGTTCCTGTGTATCAGGAGGCTACCCAGGTCCCAGTCATGCAAATGATTGTACCTATTAACCATAAGTCTCTGAAGGCAAGGACTGTATCTTGTATACTTTGTATCCATTTGCTCTAATATACTAGAGTCTAATAAACATTTAAAAGATGAATGAATGAATGCATTAATAAATGAATATGTTTCCTTTAAGAAGACTCATACCTCTTTGAACTTCTCCAGCTTGCTAGCTAGCACAATGTTTTACCCAAAGCAGATAATGTTTACTGATTGTGTGAGTGTTAAAAAGCAAAAAGGAAAAAGTCTCCTTTGTCTTCCTCACTGGGCTACACTGTTATTCTAGGTCTCATGGAATATGCATTCTTCCAGCCTGCTTGTCACTGGCACCCGGGTGTGTCAAGACTCCACAAACCAGATGTGCTCTATGCACCAGACATTCCACCCCTGACCCTTGCCTTTTCTTTGAACCTATAACAATTTGCTAAAGAGCTACTACCTTTTTAAAAAGATAAGATGATATATTCCTTGGATAATGAGGAGAAAAAATGAAGAAATCAAATTTATATGGATTCTGTTCATATTGCCTCCTCTCTTGTTCATTTATAAAGAAGCTTGTAATATATCAGGAAGGTTTCAAACTGGTGCACCATGACAAATCCAATTTATGGAAATTTTTGACAGCCTAACATTAGCTTTGTAAAAATTGAATTAATTACTCTACCACATTATAATCTTAGTGACAAGCTAAAGAAAGTGACTCTGGCTAATTTAGCAGAAAGGAATTTGTGAACACGCTCTCCGTCAGCCCCCGCGAATCCAAAGGAGGGTGGAGGGCCAGACTCAGGGCCCTGCAGCCAGGAGCAGCACCCAAAATCACACAGCGGGGCCAACGCACCCAGTCAAGACCACATTTCCGCAGGGCACATGCTACAGCCTGCACCTCAGACAAGGCTGCTGCTGCTGGGAGCAAAGACCCTGTTTACCTGAGAACACACTATGTGGCCACCATAGGCCTCCCATCAGTCCCTGCTTCTTTGCATCACTAGCTCAGAAGTTCAGGGCAGCCTCCTTTAATCAACAGAGCCCAGATCATGTGGGTGGATGAAGGAGATTGGGTAGTAACTAGAGATGGAGGGAGAGTTGAGCCCTGGACCTGCTACCATCCTGTCCCTTCCTTGCTAATTTTCAAATCCTTCCCTCCTACTTCCCCACCTTTGATCCTTCTGAGTTTAGAATCCCTAAACAAGTTTAGTAATCTGCACATGCATTGACAAAATTAACACAGTTGGAAGCACTAAGTTAGGAAGTCTAATAGCTGGCTGTTCTTGGTAAATATTTATCAGGCCATTTTTAGACAGTGGTAATGCATTCAATTAATATTTATGAATGTAAAATAGAAAGCCCAAATGGTCTAATACAGCCCTAAATGGTCTAATGGTTATGATTGCGCTCTTCCAATAGTCCTTTAAAATTTGCAATTAGCTCCTAAATAGAGTCTGCAAGTGCTTTGAGAAACCAATTAAAATCTTAATCCCTACACGGAGTGATTTTCCTTGCCTGCATTATTGTGCAGGCTCACCATTTCCTGGTCCATCCCCCACACTGTCAGCTATGGCCCCTCTCCAATAACTTTTAATCTATCTAACACAGTGAGCAATCAAACAGCTCAGTGAAAATTTACTTGAGTTCAACAAATTCTTGGATACATTGATTAATTTTCTCAAAAAGCTTCCAAGAGGGTAAGTCATGGCCCAGAATATTATATTTATTCATGAGTTGCTTGGCATGTAGTCACAGCCTTAACTTCACATACAAGGAAATGCTTTTGGCTGCAAGCATTTTAACCTCTGTTCAGAATAGAACAAACTCATCCTCTAAAATCCTAACAATTAGTTTATGGTTGAAATTTAGAGGTTTTTCAATAAAACCCATCCATGGCAGTAAAGATTATATACAATAAAGATTTTTTTCATGTGCTACAATGCAAAAGACTAACCTGTCAGAGTTAGACGCAATTTATATTTACTGAGCATAAACAACCTGTGAAACACTTTTCTATGAAGGCGACGACAAGCAGTATCTGAACTGTTACTACAAGCACACGAGATAGGCTGAGCCCCCTTCACTGATGAGGAAAGCAACGCTCAAGGTCTATAGGACTTAACAGAAATCACAAAGCTTATAGGTGGTAAAGCTAGGGTTTGAGCCTGGCTTCTGATCCAAACCAATTCTCTGTCTCGTCAGAATGAGAGGATGAGTAAGGGCGTCAGCATGAAAGAGAAGTTAAGACAGACCAAGCTTCAGGGAGAGATGTGTGACATCAAGCAATTCTTTTCAGATTAAAATATTATGAAGCCAAATAATGAAGCCAAATTGCTAGGATTTCACTGAGACACTGCAACTCGGCATCCTGTCGTTCAAACGGGGTTGAAAGGAAGGACGTGGCCAAAGCAAATGGGCGTTCAGCTGATGAAAGGCTGTTCCAAATGACGAAGGATGGCTGGATGCACAGGTGCAGAAGGCAAAAACAAACGAGATAAAACAAAACTGCTTATTAAATAATGATGTAGAAAAGTTGTCTTGCCGTGTCTAGTGACCACATAACTTGATAGTCGATGACAGGGGCAAATATTTTCTTCCTTCTTCACTCTCATGATTTCTTGTCAACATAAGTCTGGACGTCTAGATTAGGCCCAAGAGCTGGTCCAAATGTGCATCAGCGTTAACTCCCAGTGCCATCTGGGGAACAGAGCCTTGCTCTTGTTCAGGATCATACCTGGCCCAAGCTGTTTTAGGTTGGAGAGGCAAAGAGAAATGAGTGAGTTTACTTAGGTATATGATTACTGTGTACTCTACTTCTGCAAACCTAACGTGTCATAGGTGGGGTACACCTGGCCAGGGTGTGGCTGTCCTGAACTGCTGTAGCACACTGTAAGACTGTTTGAAGGAGCAGCTGAGCTGTCAAAGGCTTGATGTGAGCCTCATATGTTCAGGTTTACTGTCCCCAGCTGTGCATCTGTGGTGTGGCTCTTTTGAGGGATCCTCAAGCCAGAGCACTTCTCTCTGTTAAAAGGAAGTGACAGCTGAATACCCTACCTGCTCTGACTACGTGCTGCACCTGTAAGTATGTAAACCTTGTTTGATTTACCCAGATGATGTCTTCATGTGGCTTTTTGGTCGATCTGAGCCTATTAGTCACATCTATCAGGTTAGTGAGTGTGCAGAGCCAAGTGTCTAAAACAGTTCCAAGACCTCTGACTGCTTTTCAAAGGAGATTGGGTAGATTTATTGCAAAACGGATGCTCAGTGATGGTTCTCACCCTTGACCAAAATGAAAAGCTTACAGAAACCTTCAAGAAATGATTTATTTTTATCACATCCATCTAAAATGATGACTCTTTTAGACATACACACATTCTTAGACTAAGTTCTGCTAAATCACTCACACAGAAAGTCTAGGGCAAAACAGGCATAAAAATTTATGAAATGTGACATGTGCTGTGGCAGCCAAGCCTCTAGAAGGAGGGTCTTGGAGTAGAGAGTTCACTGTCCTTTCACATGTAACATTTTCACGTGCCATGGAAGGAGAAAACCTTCTAAAGACATTGATATGAATTTGCAGGTCTGGGTATATAATTGTATAGGAATTAATAATCTCTGGAAAATATTTTTACCTGCACCCTATAATGTCACAATAACGTCTCAGCAGAAAGCTGCTCCTGGCCTCCCACTGTGTTTGTGGCTGATGGAGTCCTCACTACATTTCCAACGTTCATTGAACCAGCTACCCACGTCTTTTACTAAGAAGCAGTCCTTCACTTTTCATTTTGTCAACCTGCAGCTGTTCTCTCTCGGCGGATCCAAGCCATAGGGGAACATGAGCAAGGTTATTGTGTCTTTGAAAACTTTTACAATGGTGATTTCAGTCTTATCATTAAAGTCATAATTTTAGGGTCCATGTAGACTTTTTTCAAACACATTACTCTCTGACATCATTTAGCTTCACAAAGGGTCTAACTATGTTTAAGGTTAATACACGTATTTGGTAAACTTTTCCTTTCAATCATTTTTTTTGGATCTGTGTGACCCACCAATACTGCTGCTTTGTAGCAGAAAGGATTGAGTCACAAAGGAATAACATTCCTTTCACGGGGTCTCATGGTGAGACGATGGGACTCCATTACTTAAACTTCTGGTTCCTACACCCCTACTCCTTCATAAATAATCAAATTAGCCAACTTACTTTTACCTCAGAATTATTAGTTAGGTCAGTTGTATTTATTTTTTAATTCATGAAGTGTGTATTAAAAATGCGTTAAAGTGTACTCTATTAGAAAAACACACACATCGTAAATTATACAGTTTGAAACAGGGCCAGCAAGGACAAAGAGCAGAAACAGGACCTAAGGACCCCCTGCACTCCAGCCCCACAAGGCACCCACTCTCTTCACTTTTGCACTGTACATGACTTTGCCTATTTTTGAACTTCATATTAATAAAAACATGCAGCATGTACATCTTTGGATCTGGCTTCCTTCACTCAACATATTTATGAGATTCATCCATGTTGGTACATGTAACAATGGTTTGTTTATTCTCATTGAATACACCAGAGTTTATGTGTCTATTTTATTATTGATAGATGATTGGGTTGCTTATAACTCAGGACTATTGCAAATAGTGCCGCTGTGAACATTCTTGTCCATGTCTTTGGTGAGTTCATGTGTGCATTTCTATTGGGGACATACCCAGGCCTTGAACTGTCAGGTCACGCACGGGGCCTCCCCTGGTAGGTTTTGTTAGGTTCAACAGGATGCTGCCATTGGCTGTCACTGGCTCTCGGGAGCCAACCATTAAATTTTCAGTACCTTTGAGAGCTGGTTCTTAAATACAACCATTATTAAAAATTAAATTGTGTAGACTTAAATGAGTTATATTAAAACAAAGGTAACAGGTCCTCAAAATTCATTACCTCCTAATTATCTGACTACACTTGTCTATTATTTAGGCTACTGAGGTTGTTTACCTGAATTGCTATCTGTATGACCAAAATACTACCTACCGCGTTGCTGTGCGTCTCCAGCAACATCTCATGGGTAGTTCAAAGTTGACCACAGTGGCGTATTTATGCCATGGAAACCAGGGATGCTGCTAATCAGGGCTTGATGTATTGTTCTGTTGATTTTTACAGACTTAAGGAAGTAATAGAGAAAATATAAATAATGCAGATTAAACCCCAAAGTGTCAAGCTTATAGCTGATATGATGTGAATCGCTAAAAAAAAGAAAATCAAAGCCTGGTTGAAATACAACCTTAGAAATGGAGAGGAGAGCTTAGCACAGTTCAACAAAAGCACTCTGCAAGAATCAATGAGCTATGTGGAACTTACAATAACGAGTCCATATTGTATATGTTATTATTATTTGTCAATTCGTGATGCACACACATATGCCCTTTTCCACCCTCTGGAAGGCCATTGTCAAACATGCACCCGCACCTCTTGGGCACAGTGCTGCCTCACTGTCATCCGAGTTTACTTTCCCTGATGACTAAGGGAGTTGAACACATTTTCGTAAATTTATTGATCACTGGAATATCTTTTGTTGTAAGATCCCTATTAAGTCTTTTGTCCAGTTTTCTACAGTGTTCTTTGTTACTGATTTGCAGAGATTTTTACATATTCTTGATAAGAGTCCTTTACTGAATACAGAGAGAGCGAATGTCTTCTCTCAGTGTGTGATTTGCATTTTCACTCTCTTAATGGTGCTTTTATGTAGAGAAGTTCTGAATTTTCGTTTAGTACAATTTATCAACCCTTTCCTTTGTAGTTAGTGCTCTGTGTACCCAGTTTGAGAAATATTTGCTATTCCTCAGATGCCTGTGTTTTCTATAAGAAGCTTTGCTGTTTTGCCGTTCACACTTATGCAATGCATTTGGAATTGATTTTCCTTATGCTAAGATTCATTTTTTTGTCCAGATTGACATCTAATTGGCCCCAAACTGTTTGTTGAAAAGGCCATCTTTTCAACATTGTACTTCAGTATTCTTCTTGTCATAACTAAAGGACTGTATGTGAGCCTTAGAGGACAGTTTTAAATCAATGAAACAATGGATTTTTGCCTTTTGCAGATATTTTATCACCTCAGTCATCTTAATAATTTATCCAAAAGAGAGGAGATTTTATTTCAGAGGTTTAGGGAATAACTTGTCTCACCTCAAATCAATAATGTTTACTGATTTCCTCTATGAACAAGACCCTGGGCCAGCCTCTGTGACTATACCTTCCCCTCCCACAGGCAAAAATCAGCTCTGTGTACTCAATCCCTTTATCCTTTTCTCTCTCTTCCAAGCACATTGAAACTGAAAGTCTTAAAATAGGCATTTCTGTCAATGTCTTCCTTTTCTAGGTAATTTATGAGAAACTTTGATAACTTTGAAATTATTTCCTTTCTTAATATTAAAGAAATTTATTTCATAAAATTAAAGCAAATTCTGAAAACAGATTATCTATTGACTGCGTCAATATTTACTTGTATAACCATATGAGGAAGAGTAAAGTTAGTTCTCAATAAAGAGAAATTGGCTTTTTTATATTGATTTTTAGAGAGAGGAGAAGGGATCGAGAAAGAGAGGGAGAGAAACATCAATTGGTTGCCTCTCACCTGCCCCCAATGGGGAGTTTGTTCAGCAACCCAGGCGTGCATCCTGACTGGGATTCCAACCTGTGACCTTCTGGTTTACAAGCCGGCTTTCAACCCATGGAGCCACACTAGCGAGGGCATGATTGACTTTTTATCAAAAGGGAAAACAAAAGACTTTGTTGAACATGACAATTTGGTTTTGCCTACTTATAGGATAATGCACCTTCAAAATAATTTAAATAAATAAAATCCATTTAAAAAGAACACATGAATGGAAATATAATTTCTCATATAAGGGAATTAATTTCTTAACTCTTACTGATTCTGTCATTCAGAAAGAAAGCAAAAGCCCACATTGCAATCATGTAAGGGGAGCATTTTCTCTTCTTTCAACTTCATTGTAGGAAGGCCCCGGTCTTCCACTAGAGGGCATCTTTACCCCATTTGATCTTTTGTAAAAATAAATAATAGCAATTAGTCTTCAGCTTAATGTTGTTCTGTTACCTTTCAACTGTACCCAACCCTAGGGAGAAAGTTGTGAATGATCCTGATATTAAAAGAACTCTTAGAGACACAAACAATCTTTTTTATTAACAGTTCCAGTCTTAATAACTGTTATTCCTGTGAAATTATCTTTGGAACCAATCATCGTTCTTCCTTATCCCCTCTCTTCCACAATAGTAAGCCCCTTTCAATATCAGCAGCATAAATATAATCACAACGGAAATAGTACATAATTTATTATGTGCTCTATGAAATAGACCTTCTAGGTATTCTCTCATCGGAAAAAATTCACAAAGGAAATGTGGATGTATCTGATTCAATATAAAAATTAAATATGTAAATCTAAGGTAAAAGTAAAACAAAATTGAAATGCAAATAAACTAGAAAAATAATTGTCACAAATGTAAAAATGGGTTAAAAACATTAATACATATAAACACCAATTCAGATATATAAAACACTAAGCTCTTGATAGAGGTAGACATAATATAAACATTATTTAATGAACACAGTTAAAAAATTAATAAACCTATCAACAATCTAAGAAACACAAAAATATAATATACTTTCTAGCCATGTTAGAAAAATAACATGTTGATGAGGATGGAAAGAAGCACAATTTCATGCACTGCAGGTGTAAGAAAGCGCTGACTTATAAATGTAAAACAATGTTTGAATTGAAAAAATCTTCAGTTTTTCAGCCTAAACAGCATAGATTGGTTCAGTCAAAAATCATCAATAAATGCTAAATACAGAGAAAAACTTCTAATGAATAGCAGAATATTTTGCATGGTCTCGTGGTGTCTTACCACTTCAAGGGAGGAAAAATAACTTTCTTTCTACCCTTCTAAGTTCTGTGGCTGAGAGCCTCCCCTTAATAAAGGACAGACTGGCAAAAGAAAAACAAACAGAAGTTTATTAACATGTATGCCTCATGTATACATAGGGCACACCCAGGAAAACTGGGTAAAATTCCCCAAACTGGCCCAAGGCACCAACTGAAATACCATCTGCAACTAAAGAAACCGGTTGGGGCGTGGGGAGGCCAGTCATAGGAGGTTATGAGAAAAACACAGTAAACAAACAAGGTTGTTTTGCAGATTTGTTATTTAGAGTCATCTCTCCCCGGTACAGAGAGGTAAACACTTAACAATGGAGATTTCTCTTTCAAAGGGGTAAATTCAACTCTGTTTTCAGAGCTTCTCCTGTGTCTCCTCTGTCGTAAAAAATAACCGCCAAACAGTTTCAGAGCCCAGAAGCTGAGTTGGTAGATTCCTCCACCTCTTGGAACCAGTCTCTCAGTCTTCATAGCAGGTCAGTTCAATTCAAGTGTTGTGTCTATTTCAGGAGGCAGTGTAGGGGAGGGAAAATAACTTTCTCTACCCTTATAGGTTCTTGGCTGAGACCCACACTGAAATAAAAAGGCAGATCAATAGGAAATTTTTTTTTATTTATGTATGTACATATGGGAACCCTACAAAGATATGAGACTCAAGGAAGTAACCAAAGCTTTTATACATTTTAGACAAAGAAACAATATATTCGTGGAAAATTAGCAAGACAAAGGGGTTTAAGCTTGGGGTAATAAAATGGTGAAAAAGTAGCAAGGTTTGGTTATAAATTCTCAGTGGTAAATGTCCTGTCTCTGATGATAAGAATGCCTTCTACTCCCCTGGTAGAGGGACGGTACTCTTTACATGGGAAGTTTATCTCCAACTTTCAGGGGGACAAAGGAGGGTCAGAGTATCCTTCTTGTACTGGTTGTTTCACAAGGACGTTTAATTCAAAATAATCAGTATGCCAGTGCATCATGTTTTGGTGTGACATATTCTGAATCGGTGATGATACACGGGAGCTCCCAAAGTTAACCTTGTGTGGGTCAAGCAGTCAGGTATTTAATAAGAGGCATTTCTGTGGCAACAAAACAAAAACAAAGGCTAATAACTGGAGCAGACTCTAAACCCAGTTTCTGAGTCCTAAGGACAGCCAGTGATTTCCAGATGTTGGGTTTGAGGCATCATCGACAGAAACAGAGAGGGAGAGAGAGAGAGAGGGATGGATCTCATTTGAATTTCCCTCATCTGACTAAAGCAGAGCCCCCTGAAAATACAGCTGTTATTTACCCCCCACCAGGGGAGTTCCCTGTTTGGGAGGAAACAGATTCTCAGTACAGAAAAGTAAGAATTTAGCTGCCATAAATTCCTCTACTGGGGAGTTCCCAACCAAGAAAGATACTGCCTATTTGTGTCAGGATGAGAAAGCCCAGTAAAATCTTCTCTGCTTCCCCATGGAAGCCCTTAACCACCCCCTTCTCCTTTCCCCCTATTAAACTGCTAAATAGACTATTATAAGTACTCCCACATGGATGTAAATAAACCTTGTCTGTTCTCCTGTGTATCTGGCTATTGTCAATTAATTCACAGGCTCCCACCGCCACACTCTGACCTAAGTGGGTAGAGAAAAACTGCTCTCACCACAACAAAGAGCAAATGCTAACGCAGAGGAGACAAGATGTCGTGATAAGTGACTCTAGATAGAGGGTATATGGGTGTTCTTTGTGTTATTCTGGCAAATTTTCTATAGGTTTGAAATTATTTCCAAATAAAAAGATTTTTAAAAGAACTGCTTATGTAAATGATATCTATAAAAGGAAAAGAGAAAAATTATTAAATAAAACTTTCTGTACCCATTCGATGTTATCATAGCCATCAAAACTGATGTTTTAAAAATGTTCCATAACATGGAAAAATGTTACATAGATGTTCCTTAAAAAAAAAATAGAAGTCAACAATCCATATCAGTTGATCCCTATTAGGTAAAAAATGAATAGTTTATGTGTTTGTCCCAGATGTCAACTAATGCAAGAAGATCCTAATCAAGTTAACTCCAACTTTATAACTGGAATCCCGGAGTCACGCTGAGCAGTTCTAGGAGTGAAGGTGAGGACGGTGGGAGAGGGGCTGTTACATTGCTCCTGGTCTTCTCTGGCTCAGAACTTTTGCTTTTGATAAATTACTTCTGTGAAGGATGCTCTGCTGTGGATACCATCTCTCTTCTCTACAGAAAGATCACATCTTTTTCTTGACTTCTTTCTAAAGCACAAAATAAGTGATTTGCACATGCTGGGGAACTAAAAGTCCTACCAACAAAGAGAGATCCCTGGACGCCAATAAGAAAAGGAATAAAAACCCTGAGTACTGAGAAACACAGCAGAGTGGTACATGCACATAGATAGCCCATGAGTAACTCTGAAGTCTGGGTGAAATTTCACACAGTTAGTTAAGTAAAGCAGAAGAATAATGAAACTTCTCTTAACTCTTTGAAAGGCAAAGAGTCACTCAAAATAGATTAACTCCAGAGTTGTGTGTACACATTTGAAGAGGTTATGAGGCATCGAGCTTGACAACATCTCTGCAAAGGGAAACATGAGACGAGGCTTATCTAGCCCTGGAGAGATTTATATATGTTCCAAAAAGCTAGAGTAGAAACTCAAGGCCTGTTCTGTTTCTAAAAAGACCCTTTCAAAGGGAAAGTAGGAGGGAACTCCTTCCCTTTATAGGCAGAATTTTTTTTTTTAATTTATCTTCACACATAGGCAGTAGCTTTTTGGACTTTTGGAATGAGATGTATGAAGGAAGGGACTGCATGATCATCGTACCTGGCAAACCACCAAAGTTGCACTTTGGATACCCCTTTGGTTAAAGTCTTCTGGCCACCCCAGCAGGCTATGAGGAGAAGTCAGGGAGACGTAGAGACATACCGCTTACCTGCAGATGTGAATTACATTAGGCTTCCCCCTCCCCACATTCTCTTCTCAGGAGGCAGAAATGGCTATATTCAAGCTTGGTCTTAAATTATTTTTCTCTGATTTTTCATATTTCTTTGTTCTCAGATATCTATTTCTATTCAACCTTTATCTAAAAATTAAGATACATCTTATATTTGCCATGAGGTTGATGAGTTACCATGTTATATGAAGTTAGCAAGGTCTTTGGTTTTGTATGGCCAGAGAAGTTAAAAATATATTGTCAGCAATCAACTGAATAGTAAGTTGGCATTGATAACCATATTTAAGGTTAAGTTTTTACCTAAATTTGGAGTCCTAATTTTCTTAAATTGTCTTCAAAAATTGTGCATCCAAACAGCACAGAGATAGAGCTGCAAAAGTGTTCCCTATGTGAAGTAAATATTAGCAACTAAGGAATGACCACATATAAATAAAGCCGTCTTCCTTATTGTCACTAATACAATTGCAAAATGACAGCCTGTCACACGCCTGCACATGCTGTCAAAAGGCTGGAGAAACTGATTATCGGAGTTTTTAGAACAGAACACAGAATTTTCAAGGTGAGGGGAGGTTGATGTGACTCATCTGTGATTCATCAAGGATAGTCACTAAGATACTGATCATCGATCTGTCAAATGTCTCATGCTGACAGTTAGGAGAAGCTATTTATCTTCCTTCAAAAAAGAATTCAATTCATCTAAAGAGTTGAACCCAATAAATAACACAGTTAAAACCCAGGAATTCCATGATAAGCCTCAAAATAAAACTGTCTGCAACTGTCTACCTGAAGGTTGCTTAAGAAATCACGACCGGGAGCACATGTCCTCAACATGGCCACGTATCCATGACGACGGGGAGAGAACTTTCACTTTCAAACATGGAAAAGTCCTGGACTGGAATTTCAGTTGCAGTACTGAAAAGAGGTCATTATGTAGGTGCAGTGTCTTAGTCGGCTCAAGCTGCCATACTATGGTATCACAGACTGGGTGGCACAGGCAACAGACATTTTCTTCAGTTTTGTAGGCTGGATGTCCAAGGTCAAGGAATGGGCAGATATGAGTTCTCCTGAGGCTTGTGTCCTTGGTTTGGGGACTGCTGCCTCTCTTGCTGTGTCCTCATGTGGCCTTTACTCCATGTGTGCTCGCCTCTGATATCTCTCTGTGTGTCCAAATTTCCTCTTAGAAGGACATCAGTCACAGTGGGTTAGGGCTCCCCACCCTAACAAACCCATTTTAACTTAATCACCACCATAAAAGCCCCATCTCCAAATACTCATGTTCGTAGGTACTGGGAGTTAGGGCTTCAAATTATGAGTTTTGGGAGGACATAATCCAACCCCTAAACATGTATATATGAAAGTTAGTAAGAAAAAATGTAATAAGCTATTACACATACATGATAAACTATGTTTATCCCATTTTCCTCCAGTTTTATATACACTTTTTTTTACTAAAGTCAAAGATGTCATCAACTGTAAAACTTCAAGTTAATTAGTCTGAAGTTAATTATAGAAACTTTGAGAAATAGAGAAAAAAATTAAAGGAGAAAACCCTACCTCATCTCCTTTAAACTTTTCCCTATTTTCTAAAATTTCTATAATGAACATGTATTGATTTCATAATAAAAATGTCAACTTCTTAAATAAGAAAAATGAAATGTACTTAAGAGCTATTCTGTATTTAAAAGGGTAGCCGAAGACAATCATTCTCCTTTTCTTTCATTTATCCCACTCCCAAATGAAGTAGAAAAATTATAGTATTTCAGGATTGCCACGATTGAAAGCAACATCATAAAATGAAGAACTGTGTTTAGCATTATGCTTTTACTGTTTAACTACAATAAAATGACTTTCCTATTTTAAGAAGCTCTTGCCCAGGAAAATAAATTCGTAAATGTTATTGATTCTTTCAGGAATTTCCTGAAAGTACTAAACTAATAACAATAGTTGGCTCAACTCAGTTTCTCCGAGATTTGCTTTGAAACTTCCCCCTCACTGTAGCTGCCAAATGTAAACTATTACATAGAACTTTGCCAGATTTAATCAAGCCCTCCCCTCCACCCTACCATCCTCAGACCCTCTCCCCATTCTCCCTCATCCTGCGTTTTAAGGCCCACCCTGAACCATACCCTAAAAAACTTCATAAATATCCTTCCTTTGCTCTCCACACTCTGAACACTGATAAGGCTTTTCAAGGTAGCATTCTCCTCTATTACTGCAAAGAACTCAGCTTTGTTTCATCAACAGGTTATTGTGGTAGTATTTTCAGCGAGCCCGTGCTCGACATTTAGAAGATTCTTGGGAAGTTGCTCTGTCCGACTTCCCATCATGCTTGTTAGGGATAATCTCCCCAACAAGTGACATTCTGGTTTCTACTCCGATACTTCCAGGGCCTTGGACCTCACTGTCTTCAACATCACTGGAGTTGTCCAGGTGTTTAACAGGAGGTCATAATGTGATAGCAATAAATATCATTTGAGTGAGTAAAAGTATGAATGGTACATTTCACGTTTAATTTTTACTCCTTCCCGTTAGCTCAGAAAACCATGAT
>VMDR010007232.1:28402-41737 GCA_007922815.1 Macrotus californicus | reverse complement strand
AAAAAAAAACAATTGAAATGGAATGAAATGAAGCAGTCAGTTCTGCCCTACAGTACTCCCTTTTTATCTCCTAATCTCATTTTTCAAAACTTCTCTATGAATCTTATACTTACACATACTCATCTATTTATTCCAACCCTCAATACATTCTGTCTTTAATCAGTGGTTCATCTTACTTGCCATCTGTTACATTAATGTTTTTGCCAGACAAACAGAACCAATACAATACAAGTGTATAGAGAGAGACATATAAGAGGAGTTGAACTACAGGAATAGTTGCACATAATAAGAGGCCAAGAAGTCCCGTGATGTAAAATTTAAAATATTTAAATACTGATAGAAAGTCAATACATCTCAGATTACATGATAAGGGAATAAGAGAGAACCGAAAACAAAGATATTTGCTTTACACACACACACACACACACACAAATGAATTCATAACAAAATGAAAAAATACTCAAGACACAATACCTTGTTTCTATAACTGTTCACGTGGTCACAGCTGTTATCTATAACTACCTTCTCCTACTACCCCCTCTGTGCTCTCTTTCTCTTCAGCAAGCACCTCAGCCGGCTGTGGCTCTCTACCTGGAGGGGTCACCAAAACCTTCATTCTTGTACTCCTGCCTGGATTGGGTGGTTGCAGTTTTCCATTGATCTTCTTTACAGGGCATGATAATACAGGGAGACATCTCTTGTATTCCAGACATATGCTTGCTTACCTCCATAGCGAAGTAATAATTCAATTTCCCCTTGGTAATCATGACCAGTCACCTGAGCCAACACTGTAACTCTCTTCTTTACCTGTTGTTTCAGAGGGACAAGGAGCTCCCAGTGGCCAGGTAGCAGAATTAACTTCCAGCTCAATGGAACCATTGCTGTGTCTCCTGGTGGAATCATCCTTCCCCCAGAACTAAGACCCCTCAGCCAGCAAAGCATAAAGTCACAGGAAGAGAAAGCAAAAATTTTGCTGATGGGTCACTGAAGGTAATAGTGAGTGATGCTGCTCCCTTTTCTATCCTCTTCATTCCTAGACTCATGAATCCTGACTGTTATAGAAACAGCACCCTTATTGGATACAAATTCAAAACATATGCAGCTTTCTCTAGAATCCTGCCCCAACCCTGCAAGATGTGTAACTAAGTCTTTAAAAAGCCATTCCATACCACTTTATCGAGACAAATACTTCAGGATGGCGGGGAACATGGTAAGACCAGTGAATCCCATGTGCATGGGCTCATTGCAGCACTTCTTATATGTGTGTGATTTGAATTCCTTGATCAGAAGCAATGCTGCGTGGAATACCATGACAGTGAACAAGGCATTCTGTAAATGCATGCATAGTAGTTTTGGCAGGAGCACTGCATGCCGAGCAAGAAAATGCATATCCAGAGCAAGCATCTATTCCAGTAAGAACAAAATATTGCCCTTTCCATGACAGAAGGAGTCCGGTGTAATCAATCTACCAGTGGGTAGCTGGCTGATCACTTGGGGGAATGGTTCCTGGCAGACTGGGCACTCTCTGGTGGCCATAACCAGGCTGACCCATGAGTTGGAGTCCACATAGCTGAGCCCACACATAACCTCCATCTCTGCCACCATGGTCACTTTGTTCAAGAGCCCATTGGGCTATTAACAAGGGTGGCTGGGGAAAGAGGCCAACTGGTAGCCACAGAATAAGTTATTCATTTGATTATTAAAATCCTCCTCTACTGGTTTCACCCTTTGGTGAGTATTTGCATGGGACAATATCTTCACAATTTTGGGTGACTAAGGTAGGTCTGTCCACATAGGTCTTTTACCTAGCCAGCCAACCCACTGTGTACAGCCCATAAATCAGCAGGTAGCTGCACATCTGTTCTCCTCCCAAAAAAAGTGAACAGTGAGGTGCACTGCCCAGAGTCTTCCCATTGGGAGGATTTACCTTCACCACTCTCCTCGAAGCCAGGGTGTCAAACTCATTTTCACCGGGGGCCACATGAGCCTCACGGTTGCCTACAAAGGGCTGAATGTAATTTAGGACTGTATAAATGTAACTACTCCTTAACTAGGGGCAAGGAGCTCGGCACTGCCACCAGGTAGAAACAAGGTGCTGGGCTGGATAAAACAAGGTGGAGGGCCGGATTCAGCCCGCGAGTCTTGTGTTTGCCATCTGTGCCTTAAAGGATATCCAAGTAAGAGGCTGTGGTACCCCAGCTACCCACTTTTGAGTGGTACCTGCATAATCTGAAGAACCAACTATAAACCAGGCCTGAGTCGTCTCATCCTCTGTCAACTGATCATAGGGAGAGAGAAGGCAGTGTAGCAGCAGTGGGCATCATGGAAATTTGGACGACTCCGTTATGTAACTTACTTGTTCCTTCAGGGCTCAGGACCAGTCACATATACATCACTCCCATTCGATGATGGAGTGTTGCTGCACATGCCTAACTTTATAGCTTCATGGGTCAGAAAACATTCAGTTCATGATGGATAGCTTATGTCACGTGGTAACTTGGTGACCAATAGCCAAGTGTCCAGTCTCTACAAAGGCTCAGTAACAGGCCAAGAGCTGTTTGTCAAAAGGAGGTAGTTATGTGCGGGCAATGTCCTAAAGGCCTATGCTGCAATTCTCCTATAGGGGCCTGCAAAAGGCACCAAACAGCATCCCCCTCTGCCACTGACACTTTTTAAGCTCCATTGGATCTGCTGGATCATATGGCCCAAGTGGGAGAGCCGCCTGCAAAATAACCTGGACCTGTTGCAGAGTCTTTTCTACTTCTTGGCCTCACTCAAACGTAGCAGCTTTTTGTCCCATTGAGTAAATGGGACAGAGTAACAGGCTCAAATGAAGAATATAGCACTTCCCAAATCTAAAGAGGCCCACTAGGCATTATGCCTCTTTCTTGGTTATAGGACAAGCCAGATGAAAGAACTTATCTTTCCTCTTACAAAGGATATTTCAACATGCTCCGCACCACAGAACCCCTAGAAATTTCACTGAGGTCCTGAATTTTATTAAGGCCTCTGAATTTTAGTAAGATTTATTTCCCACCCTCTGACACACAAATGCCTTTCTAATAAATCTAGAGTAGTTGCTACTTCTTGCTCACCTTTCCAGTCAAAATAATGTCATCAGTGCATCAATGCAATGGTCCATCTGATATCTTGTGTAGTGGAAAGGCAATCGAGATCCCTGCAAACTGAATTATGACATAGGGCTGGAGGGTTGATAGGTATAGTGAAGGTACAAAGTGAAGGTATATTGCTGGCCTTACCAAGCTGCAAGGAAACTGCTTCTGGTCATCTTTATGGACAATGAAGGCACTTTCCAGAGCAATGATACACACCAGGTACCGTGGATGTGTTAATTTGCTCAAGCATTGAAACCATACCTGGTGCAGCATCTGCAACAGGAGTCACTATCTGGTTAAATTTACAATAATCCAAGGCCATTCTCCAACATCCATTTGTTTTCTGCTCAGATCAAATAGGAGAGTTAAATGAGGATGTGACGGGAATCACCACCCTTGAAGCTTTCAAGTCCCTGTTGGTGGCATTAATCTCTGTAAACCCTCCAGGAAAGCAGTATCACTTTTTTCTTTTATTGTTGTTCAATTACATTTGTCCCCATTATCCCCGCATTACTCTCCTCCACCCTACCCACCCCACCTCCCACATTCAATCTACCCCCCCACAATTGTCTCTGTCCGTGGCTCCTTTATACATGTTCTTTGATGACCCTTCACCTTCTTTCCCCCATTATCTCCCTCCCTCTTCTCCTCTGGTCACTGCCAGTTTGTTCTTTATCTCCATGTCTCTGGTTCTACTTTGCTCACTGTTTGTTTTGTTGATTAAGTTCCACTTATTGGTGAGATCATATGGTATTTGTCTTTCACCACCTGGCTTACTTCGCTTAGCATAATGCTCTCCAGATGCATCCATGCTGTCACGAAGGGTAGTGTTTTCCCAGGTAGAGTCCATTCTAATGCTTCTGCTTGGCCTTTCTCATCATAATAGCCCTCACTCCACAGGTCAGGAAACCAGTGTGGGCATACTGACAACTATTAAGTGTGTCTACTCCAATTACGCATTCTTCAACTGGGGAAATAACCACAGTATGGGTATGAGGACCCACTAGGCCCACCATGAGATGGCACCGAGCTAAAACTCCATTGACCACTTGACCTTCATAAGCTCCTACTCTGTCTGGTGGGGCACAGTGGCAGTCTCCTGAATTAGTGTCAGTTTAGAGCCAATGTCTAGCAGTCCCCACAGGTCTGATTATTTCCTTTTCCACATTGGTGTATGATTATGCTAGTGAAAGGCCATAGATCTCTTTGGGAGAAATATTAATTGTGTGAACTTTTGGTAGTGTACTAGGGTTTTTCCTCCAGGGAATCTGGTCTTCCCTTCATTCAAGGGGTCCTGGATCTATGTACTCTCAAGTCTGGAAATTGATTGAGACACAGTACCTCTCTGTTTTTACTTAAGCTAGACTTTTGTTCATTGAAGTGGAACTTCTCTGGTTATATAGATAAAGTAAGAATTTAGTAAGTTCACCATTTATTTCACTTCTAGGAACACCATGATTAACCAGTCAATGCCATAGGTCTGTGCAAGTCAGATTATTCTGATTACTCTTTTGCCTCTGCTGTTCCTTGTGGTAACCACACCCAACTTTTTCTTTTTTATTGTTGTTCAATTACAGCTGTCCCCATTATCCCCCCATTACTCTCCTCCACCCTACCCAACCCCACCTCCCACATTCAACCGTACCCCACCCTGTTGTCTTTGTCGGGGGTCTTTTATGCATGTTCCTTGACAATCTTTTCCCTTCTTGGCAGTTGAGTACCACCACTTGGCCCCTGCCACCCCAAGATCCAATTACTCTTATTGCATGTAGATTTTTAAATTGAATGGCTATAATTCAATGTCAGGTCTGGCCTACAGAGAAGAGCAATCACGGAGCAATCCCCTCACAAGTTCCTTTTTCAGAGTATTGATGTAAGTAAGCTATGTCTGCTGGACCCTCCCAGTATAGGTAAATAGGTCTTAAATGACAAATCCACTCCAACATTCCAATCTCCCTAAGTCTCTGAATCCCTTCCTCCACTCTAAACCAAGGGAGGTCAAGCATTTCCAGTTTGCTCACTAAAAGCCACCTTTTTCTCCATGTTTTAGTCAACCAGTCAATCAAGCCCTTAGAGCTCTAATTCCCAAGCTGCAACATTAAATACAGAATCTCTACTTAGTGAACCCATATCAGCAAATTTGACCTAATCCAACTTTATGTTCTTTCCATCATTATCCCAATTACCCTTCATATCCTATTCCCACACATTTCCTGAATTTCTGCTTTTAGAAATACAATGACAATGAATTACTAGAAAAATGATCACACTTGAATTTCATGGCAATGTCAAGTTACTATGAAGATTATGAATGCTTACTCTCAATTTCTGTACTTCTGAACCCTAACAAACTATTTACAGGATGTAACTACCCTACCAGTCAAACTCTTATTGGCACTGATATAGATATTATAAACATCTATAGATTGAAAAAAAATATTTCAAGAGTTCTAAAAACTTAGAATTGACGTAGTGTGCCAAAAATGCCAAGACTGGGACATTTCTCCATCAAACACTGCTCTGAAGATAGGTACTTAAAACAAGGAAAAAAACATGTGACTAAACTTATCTATACATAACCCTAAGTTATTGAGCTGTTGTTTATCTATCCAATAAGTCTAGGGTAAGCCTACTAATCAATGACCACTTTGATTCAAGATATTAGGCTTTCTCTTTCTAAAATCCAACACCATGAAGAATATTGTGGATTTATTTTTCTGGTTGTTTGTGATTGTTCATTTTTGTGGAGTCTTTGCTTATCTTGTTTGTCCTGGGTCTAGATGAGATACCTTGGTTGAACATAATCTACAGTCATTTACATTCTTGAAGATGAAATTCCATCCCAACAACTGGCAGATAATGATAGGTGAATATTTGAATTTTACCAAAAGATAAAGCCCAGAACTAGTTATAAACATCAGCCTCTTAACTGTCCTTCAGACAAACCACAAAAGGTGAGGACAAATAGATTAACAAACCAGAAACTCAGAGTCAGAGAGCCTCCTGAGAAAGAAAGCATCTGCAAAGTCAGTGCACAACACCTAGATTTCAGAAGAGGACTTGAGTTCAGTTTAGAGATGGGAACTCTTAAACACCAGAACTTAACCAATTAAGGTAGGCTCCTAGTAGCAGAATGAAATAGGCAAGAAGGAGACAGAGGCCTCCCCATATACAAGAGGCCAGCGAGAAATGGCAGCGGAGAAGTTGTGCCATGCTGCAGGTTTAATCAGGGGAGTCTGTGTGCAAAACATTGGGACTGGGAGGAAATGACGATGTGTGTTCAGGGTACAGAGAGTAATCAGCAAGAAAGAAACACAATTTATGGGAGTAATGCAAAGTCCAACATGTGCTGAATGGGCAATGTATAAAGAGAAAGTGGGCCTTTGTGTGTTCTGCCAGAATTTGGGAAAAGGGCTAGCAAGATAAGCAGAATCTTGGCTTTAGCACAAACATACATTCTGAGAAAGTAGAAATGAGCTAGGACTGAGAGAATAAAAATCTACCCAACATTATTAGACTGGGCTAACAGCAGCTGCAAACTTAACAGAAAAGAACATCTCTCTCCAGAACAATGAAGCTGTACAGTATGATAACAACCCCCTACTTTAAATGACTATTGCCTTATTAAGTACTGAGGAACTTCACTCTCTAAATCATAGATTATCAGTGATTTTGCTTTTTAAAATATCTGTAAAAACGAAACAGCTCATTCTTGCTTGGAGGGTCTAAAGCACCCTGACACACAATCACTCTCAATTCACAACCCAGGTGCAGAGATTCAGATATGAGATCTCTGACTACAACAGTCCACACCCATCTTAGTTTTGCACCTTCCAAGGACACAGGAGCCTGGGTCTACCTCACAGTTCAAGCCTGATGTTGACCTCTTCAGCCACGGCTTGCTTTGCCTTGAGCCTCTCAAACACTGCTTCGTTTGTTTAAGTATCACCTAAATTCCTCCCTTTCCCAAATCCTATCTTGTCCTTTGTTTGCTGAGATGGTGAGGTTGCTTTGGTATGCAGTCTCCTTCTTTGTGTCGTCTCAGTAAGTCAGACTGGGTCAGACAGCAGTCTGGTCATTGTAGGCTGGGTGGGCTGGGAAAATTCTCATCCGTACTGGAATGAGATGAGGCGCTATGCAGAAACCCTGTTAGAAAGATCAAAGGGAATTCTCACATGGGACAAGGTAAGAGTCCACTTACCAGAAGCAGGATATTAGAATAAGAGAAGATGCAAATGTGCTTTGGCGCCAAAACAAGTGTCAGTGTGTTAGAGCCAGAGATCTCCTGCCTCCAATCAGACCGGTGGGAGGATAGGGAGATGGGTTAGAATGGCAAGGAAAGATTCAGTGGTTTCAACTGAGGAAAGTACAAGGGACGCAGGAGCTGGAACCCAGCCGGTTGTCTGAAACATACGAGCAGGAAAAACAGCCAGTGAAGGAAGCTCAACACAGCAGTCCCTGACCAGTGGGTCTGTCTGGGGCCTCACACAGGTAGATGCCTGGGAATTAAATTCTGCAAAGGACAAAGCATTTCCTCCCCACAGACATTTCTTTATCTCTTTCAGGGGGAAAAATACTAGGGAAAAAGAGGGAAAGAGTAGAGGAGAGAGGGGTGTAGCCAGTGGCAAAGCCCAAAACAATGGACTTGGAAGTAAGGGAAGCACCTCATGACAAAGCGCTCTGTAAACAGTGCTTTGTGCTGGAGCTGGGGCTTGCCGGCCACTGGAAAGCCCATGGAGCCTGATGTATTGTTGATCTGTAGACCTTCCACCATTTTGCTGAGTTATGTGAATGCCCCGGAGGAACTGACTCTGCGCCTACCCCCGCCTTTTTTAGCATATAAACCCAAGATCTCTGTTCAGAGGGGAGAGATTGGGAACATTATATCTTTTACTTATTTTGAGGATTTGTTTGCAAGCAGCTGTGAATGGATCACTGTGAGAACACAATGATGTTTTCATCTGTGACGGAACTATTCTGTTCCTGCTCCTTTTAGGGAGAGGAAAATTGTTCCTAGTTATTTTGGTTTAAAGTGTTTCAAAACTTCCATTACAAATCATAAAGCAAATTTGACTTCTGGGAAATTCCGTTCCAGTTAACTTAAAATGTATTTATATGGTGAGGTATGTCTCTCTAAAGGTTATCTTGTTATAATCTATTTTAAGAAGTAGATTTTCTAAGAACAACAACAAAAAAAAACCTTTCTACCTTTCCTGATTTGTGGTATGAGCAGGTGTGGAAGGCATTCCAGGGTCAGGTGGGAAGATAACCTCTGAGAATGAAATGACCTCTGAGAGCCAGTTTGAGATAATGGATCTTCGGAAGATGGTTTCACTGGGGTGGTGGGTCCACAGTGCAGTACACAGACCTTGTGTCACAGGAATGCACACCTGGAAACTCTATGATCCTATTAACCAATGTCACCCCAATAAATTTAATTTAAAATTTTTTTTAAAGATCATGCATTTGCAGTCCTATGTGGAGTAGCCCGCACAACCAAAAAGAAACCATGACTTTCCAGCAAACCCACCAGGACCACTGTGATGGTCTCTTGCTCAGAAGATGGTAATGTTACCTCGGTTACCTCATTTACTTTGGCACAAATAAATCCTGAAACCCATCCCCAACGCCACTCTCGCCCAACCCTCCACATATACACCACTATTTCTTTGTTTATTTTTTAACCACTGCTTCAACAGTGGAAAAGAAACTTAGATGTAAGGAGAAACGTGAATATGAAAAGTAAATATAAAATGATTACTAACGGTAATAATGTTTTATAATGCTTTTCCAAATCAATGGTTTTCAAATATTTTATACTGCAACCAATAGTCAGAATGACATTTTACATCATGTCCTAGGATAAGCATACTTAGACATATTTGTGTATGCAGATATAAATATGAAGTTTCATGAAACATTACATATGATGCAGTGTGTTTTTTCTTTTTCATTCTTTTGTTTTACAAAATGGCCATAAGTCACTAAACTGATACCATGACTTACTAAATGAGTGGCAACCTGAAGTTTAAAAAATACTACTTTCAAGGACAATATTAGCAGATATCTTACTCATCTTTATTCCAGAAAATAACCCCAACAAATATTGTTTTCTAACACCAGGCTTCTAAGTGTACAAAGAACCTATTCTTGTGACATTCTTTTCAAATGTCTTCATTTTTGCCTCGATGGCTCAGAGGTCAATAATGCAGGACTATTATATAAAAAAATCAGGGTCCTACTCTCTCCTTCGTAGTCTCTAACATCTGCTTTAGGTTCTGATCTTCCACCCCCAGAAACACTTCTTAAGATGAAATCTTTATTAGAACTGTCTGAACATGTATCCCGCTCGGGCTATTAGATTCCAGTGCTCTGCAGCGTCCTCTGCATGAATGGCTTAGAAAGTCATGGAAAAATAGGAAGAAATCATACTTATGGCAGTTTACAAAATGAAATACATCAGCATGGATGGATCTGGAGAGCATTATGCTAAGTGAAATAAGCCAGGCAGTGAAAGACAAATACCAGATGATCTCACCTGTAAATGGAACCTAATCAACAAAACAAACAAGCGAGCAAAATAGAACCAGAGGCATGGAAATAAAGAACAAACTGACAGTAACCAGAAAGGGGGGGCGGGGAGATAATGGGGAAAATAGGAGAAAGTCCATCAAGGAATATGTATAAAGGACACATGGACAAAGCCAAAGTGGGTAGGTTCGAGGATGGGAGGCAGGCTGGGTGGGGTGTGGGGGGGGAATAGTAGGGGGAAAAAGGAGACAACTGTACTTGAACAACAATTAAAAATTTTTTAAAAAGAAATACAGCACAGTGTTTTATTCAAGGTATAGTCTTAGGTTAAAAAGAGTAAAATAAGTACAGTGTGTACAGCAGACTTCCATGTGTTTAAAAGTGGGACATAGGTACTTATATGTGTATGGAATGTTTCCGAAAAGTTCCACAGGATATTAGCAGTGGAAATTGCCTCTAGGGAAGAGAAATAGAAGGCTATGTCTCTGGGGTGATGAAGATTTAATTTTTGGTATACATTTTCATAGCATTTGAATTTTTATTTGTGTATATCTATTATTTTGTTCGTTAAAAATATCAATAGTTAATTTTTAAACGTGATGGAGGGAGTAAGTACTTGCAAACTCATTGAGATAAAGGCAGATTTCCTTGTGAACAGTCATACAAATAGATGTTTATTATAACACCAGAGTTCATTATCTCTTTTATTTACATGTCTTGCAGAACTTACACAGAGTTTCACATCCATTACCTGCCTGAGTGCTCATCACAACATTTTGAAATAAGTGGGACAAATACTAGAAGCCACACTTATTTTAAACCCTGAAGTTTAAGGGAGTTCAAAATCTAGAGTATATTTTCACAAAAGAAGTTTGGAGTGATTTACATGACTGTGATATATTGAAACCAGAAATTTCACAGTATTTTGAGTTATCAAGTAGTTTATAAATAGCAGTATTTTTAAAGCCTTCGGAAATATTCCTTGGAACATTGGCCCCTTGGCAAAGAAACTCTTGCATACAGGAGAAAAGAGGCAGAAAAATAAACAACCTACGGAAACTCTTGGTATAAAAGATGCCTAATACTGTCAACTAATGCCTGATTGAAAATAAACATTAAAGAAGTCGCATCAAAAATTTGCTCTAGATTTTTACCTTTAAATTAGTACAAACCTAAAAGAATTGTCCAAGTGGAAAAAGAGGAAAATGATAAATCATCACTACTAAATCTTGAAGAAATGCCCTGAAATTTTATGTCTATGGTCATTATATTTCCCATGTCCTTGGACAATTGCAATTTATACCTCCTGTATTTATTGATAGCACTCCTTTTAAAAAAAAACATCTTTTACTCACCTTCAACAGGAACCTAACCAACAACATGAACAAGCAAGCAAAATACAACCAAAGACACTGACATTGAGAACAGGCTGAGATTGTGACCAGAGGGGAGAAGGGAGGGGATTATGGGGGGAAGGGGTGAAGGGTTTGCAGGAACAACTACAAAGGACACATGGACAATAACAAGGGGGGGCGGGGTGGAAACAGGGGAGGGAAGTAGGAGGGCTGGGGTGGTAGGGAGGGGTGGGAGGGAGAGTCAGAAAACTACTTGAACAACAATAAAAAATGTTTAAAAAAAGTATCCTTTACTCTCAAAGGATATACAAATTTATATCCTAGGGTAATAAATTATATTTCCACCCCATGAAATATCAAAGTCTAGTCTCAAATCTTCAGGATCCTCATGTTCCAGCATTTGGGTTTCATCTCAAAACTGAAAATTATCCTCACTCATGCAAAGGCCAAGCGCTCAATGCTCAGATTTTAGCTGCATATCTGACTCAAATGGAAGCGAGTAGTTTCCAAGCACTACCCACCAGCACCTACTGGCTTTGCTAAAGAGATTGATAGTGAGAAGACAGTCTCAAGGTCTGATTTGGAAGTTTTGGTTTGTGGGGGGTTAGAAGGGAAATGTGAACCAAATCTGACTTGGTGAGACTGAAACAGAAAACAACTTTTTCACTTCACGGAGTTCAAAAATTGAGTACCCCCGCACCCCGGAGTTTTTCATTCGTGTCTTCATTTAGTTACTACTCTTTGGAGAGCGGCTAGTGGAGGCAAGGCACTGATCTAAGCAGTGCGTCAGTTTTGTCAACAGTTTTAGGCACTTCGGGCTACATTTCCAGTGGTTTTCAGGAATGTGATACTAGATATGGGATTTTGTTTAAATCGGCCTCTGAATTCTTCTCTAACACTCTTTAGAATTTTCCTAATTTGGAATTACTCTATTCAATAATTACAAACATTATTCCCATGGCCCAGAAAGGTTAAATTATTGCTGCTTGTTTTTTCATGTTACAGGTGAATTTCCTAGAACAAGCAAATGAACCAGTAGCCAAGCTACATATAGTTGCAGCATCTTTCACTCAGCAGTGAGCAGGCCATCTATTCAGAACATGTAATTACTCAAAAGATGAAGGCAAAGCCACAGCCATTTGTGTGTTTGTTCACTTGCCGAGTTCTCTAAAGCACTGGGCGTTCCAGCTGAAGTTAGCATGCACTACGTGATTACTTGAGGTTTCTGTGTAAAGTATTAAAGAATATTTTAATTGTCCTTTTATGTTTAGATTGACACTTTTACCAAAGTCTTTTCAGGATATATTTTAACACACACATGCCAAACGTCAAACATTTGGATCCTTTCTCTTATGGAGTTGGGGCTTGGACTGATTCTGCCAATTTGACTTAATTCCCTTCATTTTCCGTGAATGTTTGCATATCTTCTGTTTATTTCTCCTCTCTCCTTATTTTCTTGGAAATCTTTATTTCCTATCACTCACCATACTTTTCACAAAAGGAATATTGTGGGGTTTTCTTTTATTCTAATCATCACTAGTTGAGTGATTACTGTCACTGCCTTCACTGTCACTATCACTGTCACTGTCACTTCCATTGTTCTTGCCATTACCAGACTTGCTCTTACTGTCACTCTCATCACCGCCATCAGATGCACTATCTGATTTGCTGTCACTACTGTCACTGCTGTCGCTACTGTCACTGCTATCACTGCTGTCACTACTATCTGATTTGCTGTCACTGCTGTCGCTGCTATCACTGCTGTCACTGCTGTCACTATCTGATTTGCTGTCACTACTGTCACTGCTGTCACTGCTGTCACTGCTATCACTGCTGTCACTGCTGTCACTATCTGATTTGCTGTCACTACTGTCACTGCTGTCACTGCTGTCGCTGCTATCACTGCTGTCACTGCTGTCACTATCTGATTTGCTGTCACTACTGTCACTGCTATCACTGCTGTCACTGCTGTCACTGCTGTCGCTGCTATCACTGCTGTCACTATCTGATTTGCTGTCACTACTGTCACTGCTATCACTGCTGTCACTACTATCTGATTTGCTGTCACTACTGTCGCTGCTGTCACTGCTGTCGCTGCTGTCACTACTGTCGCTATCTGATTTGCTGTCACTGCTGTCACTGCTATCTGATTTGCTGTCACTGCTGTCACTGCTGTCACTGCTGTCATTGCTATCACTGCTGTCACTACTATCTGATTTGCTGTCACTGCTGTCACTGCTGTCGCTGCTGTCACTGCTGTCACTGCTATCACTGCTGTCACTACTATCTGATTTGCTGTCACTACTGTCACTGCTGTCGCTACTGTCACTGCT
>VMDR010007232.1:0-28302 GCA_007922815.1 Macrotus californicus | reverse complement strand
TACTGTCACTGCTATTACTGCTGTCGCTACTGTCACTGCTGTCACTACTATCTGATTTGCTGTCACTGCTGTCGCTGCTGTCACTACTGTCACTATCTGATTTGCTGTCACTGCTGTCACTACTGTCACTACTATCTGATTTGCTGTCACTACTGTCACTGCTGTCACTGCTATCACTGCTATCACTACTGTCACTGCTGTCACTGCTATCTGATTTACTGTCACTACTGTCACTGCTATCACTGCTGTCACTGCTATCACTACTGTCACTGCTGTCACTGCTATCTGATTTGCTGTCGCTACTGTCACTGCTGTCACTACTGTCACTGCTATCACTGCTGTCATTGCTGTCACTATCACTGCTGTCACTGCTGTCGCTGCTATCTGATTTACTGTCACTACTGTCACTGCTGTCACTACTGTCACTGCTATCACTGCTGTCACTGCTATCACTGCTATCACTGCTGTCACTGCTGTCACTGCTATCTGATTTGCTGTCGCTACTGTCACTGCTGTCACTGCTATCTGATTTGCTGTCGCTACTGTCACTGCTGTCACTACTGTCACTGCTATCACTGCTGTCACTATCACTGCTGTCACTGTTGTCACTGCCATCTGATTTATCTTTGCTGTCTGATTTGCTATCATCACTCTCACCATTACTATCACTATAATTAGCATCTGATATGCTGTCATTTTCATCATCTCCTTCTCCTCTTGAGTCATTGTCACTGTCATTTTCTTTTGATTCATCAGAGTTATAAGATGTGTCTCCTTGGTTACTGCTGTTATTGTCACCTTCAGAATTGGCATCATCATTGCCATTAGACTCGTCACTGCTATTGGGATCATCTCCTTGCATGGATTCATTAAACTCATAACTGTCATATCCATCACTGTTACTGTCACTCCGTGTTCTGCTGTGTCCAACACTACTTCCAGGTTCTGATTTCTGGCCAGGTCCTTGCGTGTTGTCAACCTCTCCCTGTGTCTTAACATTTCCATTGCCCACAATCATTCCATGTTGTCCTTTGCTCTCTTTATCCCTGTTAACTTTCCCAGCTTCTTTGGTAATATTGTTTCTGTTGCCACTGCTGGGAACTTCCATTTCTATTCCCTGTGGAAGAATGAATAAAAGCATGGTTAATTAGTGAAAGTTATACTGCAAAATTGCATTGATCTGAGGAAAACTGACTGAGGAAAGTGGCCAGAGAAACAGAAGTTCAACTTCCAGCACTCTAGAAACTCTGTTTGAGCAAATGTGTGTTATTCAGTACTTGAAAGTTCTCTAGAGTTTAGATTATACAACAACCCACTCACGTTTTTACCCAGTAGGAACTTTTATAAACCATTACATGGTGCAACCATTATTTAGCATAAGACTTTTCCAGAACTATAACCAAATTTTCAGAAATGTCTGATTTTTAAAATTGTTTTATATCAAAGTCTGGCTTTCCCATCCAATACTCAAGAAATTTAGGTGCAAAAATACATGAATGTCTGCCATGATTTATTTTTATGATACCGTTAGTGGGCTGGAGGGGAGAATTTAAACTGTCATTTAAAAAAATCAGCTTCACAAACTAACCTTATCTTGGCTCTTCCCATTAGTACTTGGCTCTGATTCTTTGGTAATTCCATTTTTCACATCATTGTTTTCTCTGTGATTGTGTTTTTGGATGTCCTCTATTCTCTTGCTATCATTTCCTTCTGGAATGGCATCAGAATCCTCCTCACTCTCAGAGGCATTGTCTCCGTCCACATGCTGGGCATCTTCTTCATCGCCAGGGTCATCGTCTTCACTACTGATTGAATTTTGACCTAAGCTATTATCATTGTCATCTTCTTTTCCATGACCCTGACCCTCCCGGCCCTTACTATTATCAGTGTCCTCGTTTCCATTTCCTGTTTCTTCCCCTTCATTGTCACCAGAGCCCTTGTCTTCATCCTCACCTTCTCCATCCCCACTGGGACTCCCATCAGAACTATCCAGGCCAGCATCCTCTCTATTGCCAGCTCCACTTCCCCCTGGTGTTTCCCCTGCCTCCTCACAACCATTTCTCTCACTTTCTTTCTGAGGTGTTACTTCACACATAGCACCCTCATTTCTACAGGAATCCCCATTTATGTCATCCTCGTGGCCTGTACTGTTACCGTTTCCAGCAACTTGATGTTCATCTTTTTCGACAACAGTGGCATTCTCACTCTGACTTGCATCGCCAACAGTCCCATTCTTTGAATTCTCATCAGTATTTCCATTAATATCGCTCCCATTTGCTGCTCCAGTATTGTCAGTAATGCTCACTTGCCCCCTAAGACCATTGGCTGTGGTGCTGTCTTCCTTTCCATGTAACCCATCATGACCGTACGTTTCAGGTCTTCCTGTGCCCCCATTCTGATCCTCGGGATGCTCCTCTTCATTTACGAACGTGGAATGTGTAGGACTTCTCCCTTCTATGTCTGCCCACTCAGAGTGATCTCTCTCTACTTGGTAACCATCCTTGGTATACTGTTGCCTTCCCATCTCATTTTCATGTGTGGAGACAGCACTCTCTTTGGTGGTATCATTAGCATTTAACTCATCCTGGAAAAAAAATTCAAAGTAAATTGGGAATATCATCTTGAAGTAACATAAACTGAAAAGATAAGCATCAATTTGGGGGGAAGGTAATGGAAGCTAAAAACACCTTGGAACCACATTTTATATTCTATACCTGTATTGGCACTTTTGATTTTGCTGGAAGATTTAAATTCACAGATTTGCCAACAGCATATCTCTCCAATGGTTTGATCTGAGGAACCTAACAAAATCGAAAACATTCTTATTTTATGTACATGCACAGACACAGACACAGACACACATTTTCCCTCAATGAAGAAAAAAAAAGATATAGCAAAGTATGCTCTAATCAGGTAGGAAAGAGAAGTGACTTTCTATAGGGCTCATGTGGAACTTGACCTGGCGTACAGATGTTGTTTCACAATGGTGTCACCAGTTTTAGTGAAGCATTAACCAGGCCATTTGTCTCAATTACAGAAGAGGAACAATCTTATCTAAAGATGAAAAGATAGACTTTTGATATTTCTGTATAATAAGCCTTTTGCAAAGTGCCAGACCCACACTAGGGATACACATGATCAAAGCCTCTAGGAGAACAGTTGGTATGACCAGAGCCAGTGCATAAGAAAAGCAAGTCATAGGCTGCTTCTGTGTTCCCAAGAGCACATTCGAAATAACTGAGAAAATTCTCATCTGTATAAATACCAAAGTGTTCGGTATTATGAAAATATATCAAAATGTTAACCATAGCAGCTGGCTGATAAAATTATATACAAATGGTTGTGTTCTGTTAACGATTCTTTGTTGGTGTTTATCTGTATATTCCAAATTTTCTGCAATGAGCATATAAGAAATTATGTCTCTGAGTAAAATGTTAGTTTTCTCCTGTGTAAAAAAGTATTCTATTTTTTCCTATTTTTCTTTCTTAAAATCTTCCTAAACAATACAGGCTTTACTGATATTGGAATGAAGTTCAGAGCACATGAGCAAAGATGAACAAAATCTTCATGATTTCTGAGATTTGAATATAAATTGATCCGAATGAATTTTTAAATAAGAATCCTGAGCAACATGAATTTTGATTGGAGAAATGGGAGCATGAATTTGAAGTCATGTTTGGTTTTGGGGAGACCTCAGAGATATCCTGTGAAGTCTTCATGCAAATCTAAATATTTAGGCTCAGTTTATCCACAGACACAGAGTCATATGTGTGTGTGCACACATGCACACACATGTGTGTGTATTGTGTGTGTGTGACGAAGACATACTTACCGGAATGGCCCATGTTGCTGCCCAAATGCAAAAATATATGATTATCTTCATTTTCTTTAGAAATATTAGTTAATGGCTGTTTTTTAAAAAAAAGAATAGCACAACATTACTTATAAAGTAAAAGATAATAACCACAGTAGTGTAATATTTGGTTTGTAAGCACTTGCTTTCCTCCTAGACAAGGAGTATTTATCAAATATGAGAAGGTGCTGTCAAGACTCAATGTTCCTGATACCTGGAGTGTCCGTGGACACGTACGGGGCATCATCAGGCTCAGCACCAATGTAGCCACCTAGACTTTGTCTGCCTGTGCCAGGGAAGGGAAACAGCCATGCAACCACAAGTTCATCATCATAATTTTGTCATTCCTCTATTCTTGATGGTAATAATCTTTCTTTTGAATAGTTTTTTCCACTTTTTAAAGATTTATTTATTGATTTTTGGACAGGGAGGGAGGGAGGCAGGGAGAAAAAGAGGGAGAGAACATCAATGTGTGGTTGCCTCTCACACACCCCCTACTGGAGACCTGGCCTGCAACCCAGGCATGTGCCCTGACCGGGAATTGAACCAGCAACCCTTTGGTTCGCAGGTCGGTGCTCATTCCACTGAGCCACACCAGCCAGGGCTCCTCTGAATAGTTTGAATCAAGAATTAACTAATTGTGCTAAGATTGTCTTAAAAGATGAAGCACTTACCATCCCCTCTCCAAATTCATATAATTGGGCTATTCTAGATTGTAAGGGGCAGATGTGAGGGACCGACCCTCAGCTAATGGAAAGAACATGGAATTTGGATTTACAGACCTGGGTTTGAATTCTATCTTTGTTACTTGATCTGTGAGTTGGAGAAATTTAAGCACTATATTAAGCCTGTTTCCTCCATCTGGGATAATAATAATAATTCCTGCATTTCAGGATTACCCGCACTATTTTAGCAGAAAAATCTCTGAGAAGCCTTCTCTGACTGCATTTCAGAGGGCGTTTGGTCTCTCTCTCTCTCTGTTTGTTTCTTTCTCTCTCTCTCTCTCTCCCCCCAGCGGCTCTGCACACCTCACTGGTAACATATTGTGCTGTTTTGAAATAGACCAGTTACTTACATGTTCCCTTGCCCTACTGAGGGCTCCTGAGACCCAGGAGAATGTCTTGATAGTCATTGCATTCCAATATATAGCACAGGAAAACACATTTTATGAATATTGTTGATGAATAAACACTTACTAATATAAACAATACCTGATACTGTCCTGGGTATTTAGTAATCTCATAATAAATTATAGCAACTATTATGAGAGCATTCTGAACATATTATCCATTATTCCTGTAAAAACTCACATTCAGAAGTGATCTAATATATATTTTAATGCATCAGAATAGGCATTGCATAGTCCATGTGAATGAAAAATTTAAATTTCTATTTACTACAAATTGGATAGTTTGATGTAATGATACCATTACCATAGAAAGGAAGGGAGAGTTTTACTCCTATTTCATGAACTCCCACTGGATTTGTAAATTACAATGCTGCATGCTATAAAATAGCCTTTATTGAATTTAACATTGATAGTGAAAACATAATAAAACCTCAGTGAACATCAACTGCAGTAGAGTTATTGATATTTCTTTATAGGAAAGAGGACACAGTTCTACAGCTGCTGAGGGAAAAACAAAGTGCTGCTCAGCAGAAAGCCAAGACCTGCTCCCAAAATGCTGTAGGTTAAAAACGAGGCTGAGGTGACCTCAGGACAAGCATAAGGCAGAGCTCTGGGCAGAGATGCTGAAGGGCAGCTGCTCCGCACACAGGGGTATGCTGTACTTTGCAATCCCACACCTAATTATTACACAGGCTCTGCAGAAGGCCCGTCTGCACTGTGATTTGGAGGAGCCATGGTGTCCTGGAAATGTACCTGCAGTGAAAGCCAAGGTTATGTGCAGCCCATTTCTAAACTGTAGTCCAGAAATCTGACCACATTAGCTTCGTTTCAGGTACACTCCAATGATGCTCATCACTGTGTGCACAAGTAGCTAAATGGCTTGAAAAACTGCTATAGAAATGGCCTCAGTTTTGTCAGTCTGAAAGCAGAGGCTTAAAAATGGTGTGAACCTCCAAAGGTCTAGTCAAGGGACAGGTATAAATGTCCCAGGGACATGACAACAGGATGAGATTGACTGTGGGTGGTGGGGTGTGCGGGTGGTGGCGGGGGGGAAGGAAGAACAACTGGAGGAAATTGGGACAAATGTAATAGAACAACAATAAATAAATAAATACTCTGGCTTGCCATAACTGCCTTCAGATTATTTCATGTATTGTCACAAATTAAATGAGGTTTAGCAAATACCTAGTTAATTTGGTCAATTTTTTCAAGTGAAAAGCAAAGCCCAATTAGGCCCTGTTTTAAAGTCCAAGCTGGACTTTTAAAATCTGAGCTACCTAATTTCTTATTGAAACTAACCAAAGCAACCAGGTAATTATCAAATTTCCATTTTGATAATTATCAAAATAATTTCCAATCATTTCCATTTCTCAGTTTGCCAAATTGTTCATTATGTCTTTCTTTTTTCAAACCCTCCATGTTGTGAAATGCAGGGGTGTGAAAAGAAGCTAGAATCTCTAGATATTCTAAGTAGAAGTGTTCTTAATATAGCTTTATAACTCTAATGTCGACTGGCAAAAAGAAAAATAATTTTTTAGGTCAAAAGTTAATTTTTTAGGGACCAAGAAGTTAAATGGAAACTGAGATTCATTCATTCATTCATCAAACATTTGAAGACCTAATGTGGGCCCAATGCTGAACCTTAGAAATAGATCTGAGTTTATCATGAGTGGAATAGACAGACTTTGGAATAAGTGTACCATAATGGGTTAAATCAAATTCATGTTTATTTCTTTAAAAAGTCTGTGTTAGTGTGGTTACTATTTAAAAGAGGAAGAATTGTTTTCTGTCTTTTTCACTCGGTCCCATCACACCTTACATTGCAATGGTGAGTCTAAAATATGATTTTAACCAGACTCGAAGTTCTTAAAAATGGCTTTTCTGGATAAAAATAACAGTAATGGAACTTTACTGAATTATACATAAAAGATTCTAGTCACTCATTCTGTTACTAATATTTTAGATTTAAAATATTTCCTTCATATTACATATACTCTTTCTATTAGTGTGAGAAAAACCCTATCCTTCAGTAATGCAATATTTTGCTAGATGGAATTAGTAGTTTTTACCATACAATTTTCCATTATCTTTTAATACAGACTGTTGATTTGATGAGTCAAAGGGGAGGGAAAAATCTAATCTTACAGGGTTATTCACTTCTCAAAATCTGGCTGGCTTCTCTGAAATTCAAATTTCTTTCTAAATGCATCTGTTGGTTCTGAATAAAGAGGATGTTTCATCTTACCTTAAAAGCCTTCAAAGGGACTTTGAAAATCCAGGATTTCTTATCTTTTTCTTTGGAGACTGAGTAGCACACTGCCTTGGACTTTTGCAAAATAATTTTGTACCTGCCGAAATTTAAACTCAGTTTGATAATTTTCTCAACCAATCACTGTTTCGGATCTGATACAGGGCTGTAGCGTGTCACCATGTCTATGAAGCACATAATAACTCCCTCTACCTCCCTCCCTTGCTGATGTGTACTTACTGACAGGACCATTTGGTTCCAAAGGGACTAGACTTACTTTCACTTAATTAAATAGCCTTTGAGGGGCTGTTTTGCATCTTAAATACACAGAGTCGGTGTAACATATGTGAAAAGAGCCACTTAAACCCTGTCACCCTGACATTTCCTGTCTCACTAAGGTCGGCAATCTAAGAAAACTCTAGGTTTCTTCAGTAAATGTGACTGGCCATTTAAGATCCCTGTCATTCCTGAGGTAGATATTAAAGTCTCTCCGCTATAATTGAAGAAACCGTCCACATACAACAGCCCAACATTGCTCCGAGGGGTGTCTTTAACAATCTATAAATAGTAACTCCATGAAATCGCTCTGACCTAACCACTGATGCGAAGTTTTAAAATGTATCAATTTATTATTCAAACTAAGTTTTAAAATAGACATTCAAAATATTGTGAGGTAGTTAGATGTGCAAAAGTGTGTACAAAGGATCTACCTCTCAACTATCTGTGGTGTCTGTCAGCTGTGGAGGACAAAACAGAACACCGACAGGGTCATGTTCCTCACAGGAAGTTTGGTACCTGAACTCAGGACTCTCTTGAACCCCGACACAGGCTATGATTCAGTGAGTCTCTAAACCATGCCTCCAATTTGTGGGTTCAAAAACTTGACAATCTATCTCTTTCTATGAATTTGCTCAGAATTTTCAGGAATAATCTAATATTTTCGTAGGTTGTCACATCAAAGGATATGAACCACATCTCACCACCAATATACTACCGGGAAATACAGCACTATCACAGGGAAAGCAGTACAGCTGAGAGGGAGTACAGGGGAATGAAAAGAGGACTTGCCTTAAAGCTGTTTTCATAGCAATCACTTTATTTTTATTGACACAGCATGTTTATGTGGGTGGCTTAAAAGACCTCACCAAGTGTGAAGCGGCCTTAGGTCGCCCCGGGAAGTAACACAGCACCTTCACTCACAAAGACCCCAGTGGAGGTTCGTGAACTGAGCCTGCCTGCCTTTGCCTTTAATTTGAAAAGAACATGAGTTATAGTCAGAGATTTCAATAGTTGATAGAACTAGCAGACAGAAAAAAATCAGTACAGACAACCAGTTGTAAAAAAAATATCAACCAACTTGATCTAGTTGACATTTATTGAACACTTTATCCAACAACAGTCAGATAAACATTCTCTTCAAGTACAGGTGGAACATTTACCAAGAGGGATCGTATTCTAGGTCCCAAAACCAACCTCAACAAATCTAAAAGGATTTGAGTTATACAAAGTATGTTTACTGATCACAATAGAATTAAATTAGAAATCAGTAACAGAGAAATCTGTGGAAAGCCCCAAAATTTGGAAGCTAAGTAGCACACTTCTAAATAATCAATGGGTGAAAGAAGAAACCAAGGGGAAATTCAAAATGTATTGAAATTAAATGAAAATAAAAATACAGCACTTTATCAAAATTTTCAGGATGTCACCAAAGCAGTTTGTAGGGAGAAAATTATATCACCAAATGCCTGTATTAGAAAAGAAAAAGACCTCAAAATAAAGACTTCACCTTCAACTTCAAGAAACTACAAAAATAAGAAAAAAATTAAATTCAAATTAAGCAAAAGAAATAGTAAAGATCAGAACTGAAATCAGTAAATTTATAGTAGGCAGAATTTTAAAATGATCCCCGATGATCCTCACCCTTGTATAATCCCCTCTCCTTTGAGTACGGGGAGAAGGGGTAAATATGATGAAGTATCGTGTCCATGATTTTGTCTTGTTACGTGGCAAAAGGGATTTGGCAGATATATTTAAGTTTACTAATCAATTGACCTTAAAGTAAAGACATTATTTAGATGAGGCTAACCTAGCCAAATGAGCCTTCTAAAAGCAGAGGTATGCTCGGTGACTTTTTAGGCAGCAGTAGAAAACTAGCACAGATTTTGGTGCACGGCAGTGGGGGACTGCCATAAACATTCCTAAAGTGTAGGGGTGGCTTTGGAATCAGGCAGTGGGTGGAGGTTGGGTGACTTAATAAAAACATGGATGTTAAAGATACTGCTGGTGAGGTCTCAGAAAGGAGTGAGTAAGGCATTACTGAAACGTGAAGGCATGAGGATTCTTGTTATCCTCTTGGCAGAAAGCTTAGCAGAAATCTTACCTGAATTATACTGTTCAGTTATGTGCAAAGCAGAACTTGTAAGAAATGAACTTGGGTACGTAGCTCAGGATATTTCTAAGCAAAGTGTTGGGGATGCTGCCTGTCTTCTTGCTGCTTACAGTAAAATGCAAGAGGAGAGAAACACATTGAGACAACTGTTCAACAAGAAGGAATCAAGACCTAATGATACTGAAAATTCTCTGCCTCTTCAATGGCAAAAGATGCTAAAATTTAGATTTGCTGTAAGAACAGCACAATCTAGAAAAATGGGAGAGGGAATGATTCTACGACCCTCTGCTATGAGCTGGGAAAGTTATCAAAAGATCAGAATATCCATCCACAAGATATTAAGAATGGTCCTCACAGATCTTTTCACTCAAAAAAACAGGCCCTTTAAGTAGTTTCAGAACATTGGCCTTCAGCCACCTCAGCAAAAGCCAGAGGGACAGAAAAATCTGTGGATATGACTTTGTCTAAGTGAATCTTTGTGAAATCCATGAAAGGCTTCTTGAAAAATTTGTATCAATAGAAATGCTCCCTGCTTAGATTAAAAAGGACAATCTGGAGAGTACGAAATGAAAACAAGCTATCGTGGGAAGGCTTTTAACTCTGAGTTTAACTTCTTTAATAGGTACAGGGCTATTAAGTTATCTATTTCTTTTGGAGTGAGCTTTGGTGGTTTCATGCACTCTACCCATTTCACACGAGTTATTGAATTTATTGGCATAAAGTTGTTCATAGTTTTCCCTTTTTAATCTTTTAATGTCTATAGAATCTGTAGTATTTCCTTTCTCATTCCTTATATTGATAATTATGTCTTCTATTTTATAAATTTTATTGAGCTTCTGCAAATGCACAGCTTCTAGTTTCATGGATTTTCTATATATTTTTTAAAAAACATATCTGTAGTTTCATGGGGCTGGGGTGGGGGTGAGGCAGAGGAGGAAGGAAGAGATTATAAGGGTCATAAGGAAATTTTTAGGGACACTTTTCATTATCTTAATGGTGGTGCTAGCTTCATAGGCGTCTATGTATATGTCAGAACATCAAATTGTACACCTTAAACATGTGCAGTTTGTTGTGCATCAATCACCACTTCAATAAAATGAGTAAATAAGCCATTTCAAATCCTATAAATTGATAAGTTAAAACTATGACTTTAATAAGGGCTCCCAAAAGGAAACATAAACCCCAATTTATTATGGAAACCAAACAACTAAAATTTAAGATCCATACTCAGATCTCTGTATCAGTTTAGTAACTCAACAAGCTACCTGAAAACCCTTAATTAGGAAAGAATTTGGAACGGAACTCTTAACCTAGTGGCGACTCTATTAACATGACTTTGAACCATCTGCCTTCCTGTTTTCTTAAATTTGGATAAACAGTAGCTGAGCCAAATGTCAAAACTAAGGCAAGAATAGCAATTGCAGGACAGACACAGAGAGAATGTTTTAATTCAAAATTTTCAAGTTGGCTCAAACTGACTCACAAACCAGCAGAAGGCAAATGAGTAGTGGTTCTCTCTGTGGGCAGATGTACAACATCCCAGCAGGGTATCCTTGATTGGTGTAAATTTAAAGGGCAAAAACCTTCAATTAAATTGCCCAATATTGAATTAATGCCAGTGCAATTGAGAAAACAGATACAATATTAATTTTTGAAGAAACAACCATAGTTTTTAAAAGTTTTCTAAAAGTGGGTCCTTCTAAATTTTTTATTCCATTTCCCTCAGGTCTACAGTTGGAATAATGTTCTCTGAAATATCTTTATCAAAAAAGACATTAAAACTGAACCTCAAGTAACAAACTGGCCCGTGGGCCAGTCTTAGCCTCCGTTGCCTTATTCTGACTGAAAACACAACAGTCACTTATAGGGAACCTATCCATGTGTGATGTGATCTAGCGACTCAGCTCTGGTTCTGAACGCAGACAGATGTGCATGGCGTGCAGAGAACATCCCCAAATAGGTCTCCCATGGGAAACTAGGCATGCATTGTACCTAGGCCGCTTTGAGACTTGCTTTGCTAAAAACTCCCTCACCCTGAATTGAGGAAACAAATGTTTACTGCATATCTTTAAAGTAACTTCCTAAAATCTATGCTAAACCTCTCAAGTTTGAGTGTAACCAGTTCAACCTCTTTTCCCTTTACATTTGCAAATGACCTTTATCTTAAAGGGATTAGTAACATTCTTTCTTTTGTTATGGTAACCACCTAAAGTGAACCTGCATAGTTAATGAGAACCATCCTGGGTGTAATATACCTAGAGTGTCAATAAAAGCCTGTCCAGGCCAGGGGTCCGGGTCCTCTCTCTCTCTCTGGGAGAGAGTGGTCACACAGGCCCTCTCCCCCTCCCTCTCCCTCTCTTTCTCTCCCTCACTCTCTCTCTCCCTGGCCCGCCCTCTCTCTCTGAGAGAGAGTGGCCACGCAGGCTGGCCCTCTCTCACACCCTCTCCCTTGCCCTCTCTCTTGCTCTCTCTCCCTCTCTCTTGCTCTCTCTGAGAGAGCAGCCATGCAAGTCCTAGCACTCTCTCTCTGAGAGAGAGTGGCTCAACATCCCTTTTTCTCCACTGGATTCCTTTAGTCCGTGTGAATTTGTTCATCACTTGTCCGGAGATATAGGACAAGCATTCCACAACAGCACGAGGTCCTGCCGGATGGGACCATGACAGTCACTAGTCCACATTACTTTTTCTTCCCATGAAAAAAGAAATATTTAACTTTTTCTCCTTTCATGTGCACATGTTTTAAAACTGTGCCTCAGATATTAAGAGCTAATAGAGAGTAATAATATTAAGATCAGAGGCTTTGAAGTCAGACACATCTGGGTCAACCCCCCCACCTGTCACTTACTGTGTGACTTCAGAAAAGTAACCTAATCTAAGATTGCGTTCCTCATCTGTGAAATTATGTTTTAATAATAGCTAACACTTGTTGAACACTTATATATCCAGAACAATGTAAGCTTATTAGCTCATGTCATCCTTAAAATGCTCACACGGCGCTACACAGTTATCTACAACATAGAGGTGAAGAAATCAGGTCCTAAAGTGGCACAGCCAATAAGTGACAGAACCCCGATTTAAATCTCACAATTCTGACTTAGAACCTGACCCGGAGCCACAGCACCAAATTAACTGCTTACTTCCTAATGACACTGTGAAGGTACTGCATGGAAAACCACTCGGTGTCCAGCAACATACACATCAGTCCTAATAAGGGGAGCTATCATGAATTTCTTGGTTCTTCACTAAGTCCAAGTCCTTTAGTTGCCACTGACCAAACTTTCCTAGGATTATTGGCAAAGTGATGCCTTTTAAATAAGACCCCAAACTGTGACAGTTATTTTATTCAACACTATAAGTAAATGACCAATTTTTGGTGAAAGCAAAAGTCTATTGGCTCTCATTCTTTCTCTCTTCCTGAACACTAAAACGCCTAACAGACTCACCCACTTCCAGTCTCTGAACCCTGCTCCCAAATCTCTTACACAAATGCCAGAGTGATTTTTCTAAAGTGCAAATCTGATCATATCACTACTTGGATTCAAACTTTTGAGTGACTCTTTAGTCTGGCTGAGAACATCTTAAACTGTCCAGTCTCACTTTGGGCCACTCCCCTTTGAGAAGCCTTGAGACCTAGAGCATGCTGGGAAGATCACAGAGAAGCAGGCCAAAGACATGATTGGGACCAGGTTACCCGATGTCCTGAATACAGAGGACATGTCCTGTATTTTAATGATTTTTCCTGTTCTCCAAATTGACTTTGTGAAGATGACTTAAATGCCCTGTACTCAACTTTTCTCAATAATCACAAAAAGTTGGCAATGTACACTAGTTTTTCACCACCGTAATTGGTGCTTAAACCTCTTATTTGGCAACACTAGCCAAAGATATGAACAATCCAATACATTCTCCCTTGCAGGTTTGTCTGAGGCATTACCAAAAAGGGGCAATTAAAATTAAAATACGTATTTTTTCATGTATAAGAAAAGACTGTTCTTTGGCCAAAGTCTCAAATGATGAACAACCACCATTAACTGGTGGTGATAATAGACTGGTACACATGCTCTGAAAATCAGCCAATCAGCAACAGCCTCATTCCAATAACTATGCTTCTGAAAGGTTGCAAATCAACGATAGCCCAAGCTTCTGAAAGACTGCCAGTCAGTGACAACCTTATGGACAAAAGCCAATCAGTAAGTGGCTCACGCCAGTGACCACTCCAAGGGGGTTGAGGGACTAGGTGAAAAAGGTGAAGGGATTAAGAAGTGCAAACTGGTAGTTACAAAATAGTCATGAGGATGTAAAGTACAGTATAGGGAATATAATCAGTAACTATAATAACTATGTTTGGCGACAGATGGGTATTGGAAATATCAAGGGGAGCACTTTGTGAAGTATATGATTATCTGACCACTGTGCTTTACCCCTGAAACTAATTCACATTAATATTAAATGTAAATTGTTTTAATAAAAATGAAGAAAAGAAGGCTGTGAGTTGTTAGGTGAGCTTCACTAAGGCATGAGTCATAGTGCTATTGGCCACTGAGTTCGATACCAGTGTGCTTAAGCAGAAATACACATAACACAAGGTTATGTGTTGATCAGTGGATGGAAATGTGACCAAAGGCCAGTAGGAACCTAACCCTGTATTTCCCTTAGGAGCAATGGTTCAGCGTTCACTAATTCAGTGTTCAAAGCAGCTGAACAGAACATAACTACCTTGATAACAAGAATTGACTGTGTGTGTGTGTTTATAACAGAACCAATTTTCATGAACTGTAAGAATACCCTTGCTATGTGTGACACACTTTCATAATCTTATGTTTCTTCTGTAATGCTGCTTGTAATGGGTTCAATTCCCTGAAATGATTTATAACCCACTAATATGTCGTGATGGGCAGTTAGAAAACACTGTTCCAGCACACACAGAAAGACAATTTTTCTCGGATTAGTAAGTAAAGTCAGTATTCACAGCTTATGTGAAAGATAATGAGCCAAGCTAAATGATTGCATTCTTGAAAGAATTTAAAGAGTAAAAAGAAAGAAAGAAAAAGAAAGAAATTTGAAGAGTGGAACTAGTAGCTTCTTAGGTTTTTATTAGTTTTCACTCATTTTTTAAAGTATATTTTATTGATTATGCTATTACAGTTGTCCCATTTTTTCCTCCCCTTTCTCCCCTCGTTGCTCTGTAACCCCCTCCCACCAGCACTACTCCCACTTATTTCATGTCCATGGGTTGTACATGTAAGTTCTTTGGCTTCTCCATTTTCTACACTATTCTTAACCAACCCCTGTCTATTTCATACTACCATTTATGCTTATTATTTCCTGTACCCTTTCCCTCATTCTCTCCCTTCCTTCTCCTCATTGTAACCCTCTATGTGATCTACATTTCTGTGATTCTGTTCCTGTTCTAGTTGTTTGCTTAGTTTGTCTGTTTTTGTTTTATTTTTAGGTTCAGTTGTTGATAGTTGTGAGTTTGTTGTCATTTTACTGTTCATATTTTTGATCATCTTCCTTTTCTTAGTTAATAAGACCCTTTAACATTTCATATAATAAGGGCTTGGTGATGATGAACTCCTTTAGCTTCACCTTGTCTGGGAAGCAATTTATCTGTCCTTTAATTCTAAATGATAGCTTTGCTTAATAGAGTAATCTTGGATGTAGATCCTTGTCTTTCATGACTTTGAATACTTCTTTCTGGCTCCTTCTTGCCTGCAAGGTTTCTTTCAAGAAATCAGCTGATAGCCTTATGGGAACTCCTTTGTAGGTAACTGTCTCCTTTCCTCTTGCTGCTTTTAAGATTCTCTCCTTATCTTTAACCTTGGCTAATGTAATGATGATGTGTCTTGGTGTGTGCTTCCTTGGGTCCAACTTCTTTGGGACTCTCTGAGCTTTCTGGACTCCCTGGAAGTCTATTTCCTTTGCCAGATTGGGGAAGTTCTCCTTTATTATTTGTTCAAATAAGTTTTCAGTTTCTTGCTCTTCCTCTTCTCCTTCTGGTAGCCCTATGATTCGGGTGTTGGAGTGTTTAAAGTTATTCCGGAGGTTCCTAAGCCTCTCTTCATTTTTTTGAATTCCTGTTTCTTCATTCTGTTCTGGTTGAATGTTTATTTTTTCCTTCTGCTCCAAATAATTTATTTGAGTCCTGGTTTCCTTCCCTTCACTGTTGGTTTCCTGTATGTTTTTCTTTATTTCACTTTTCATAGCGTTCACTTTTCCCTCTATTTTGCAACCACACTCAACCATGTCTGTGAGCCTCCTGATTGCCAGTGTTTTGAACTGTGCATCTGATGGATTGACTATCTCTTCATCACTTAGTTCTGTTTTTGGAGTTTTGATCTGTTCTTTCATTTGGGCCATATTTTATTTTATTTTATTTTTTTTTGGTCTTGGTATGCCTATTATGTTGTAAGAGGCAGAACCTTAGGTATTCACCAGGGTGGAGTAACCCACTTTGCTGCATTGTGGCGCTGTATGTGGGAGAGGGGTCAGAGAGGGAACAATGACACTTGCTTGGCTCTCAGCTGGCTTTCAGTGACTTCCACCACTACCCATAAGCAAATTGGGTCCTTCTGGTGCTGAATCCTGGGTGAGTGGATTTGTGTACATTGTAGGATCCTGTGGGTATCTCCAACAAATTCTCCTTTGAGGCTGGGAGTTCCTCCTGCTGTCTCAACCCTCAAAGGTTTTTACAGCCAAAGGTTCTGAGAGTTTTCATTCTTTTAGATGCCATATTAGTTTCTATTTTTCCATTGAATACGCAGCAGCTGTTGAATGTAAGGATCACTTAATTCTTGGACACCATTCCCTTTCTGAAATTTGAAGGAGTTCATAATCTTCTATAGATGAAGCAATAAGAAATAGTTGTTATCAGCTTTGAGATATAGGGCCAGAAATTATTCATAGATTAAAAAGTGTATTCCTTGCATGTTAAACATGATTGACTTTTATATTTTTAAGAAAATACTTGAGTGGAATAGTTCTGTGTGGGCTACTGGTTTGAAGGGCAAGAGCAACAGCAAGATTGCCCAGACTTTGTTCTGCTAGGCTATTGGCCCTTGGGGCATCAGTTCAAATTAGTCTGTTCTGCTGCAGTAAAGGTAGATTTCTATTATGATTATTAATTAGTTGCCAATAAATAGCAGTGCATTAGTCAGAATAAGATAGACTATGCTGCCTAAATAAATAAACCCCAAAATTTTAGTGGCTTGGTACAAGAGATTCATTTTTGGTCATGTCATAATTCAATGCAGGTTAGGTATGCTCTGTAGGCAATGACTAAGGAACCGAGGTTGTTTCCATCTTGTTCTACCATCTTCTAGCTTTACAGTGACCTTGGCATTACTAATCTAAATTTGGGGAGGGAAGGACCAAGAACATAATAGACTATCGTGGGTTGAGGCATACTTCATTTTATTGTGCTTTACAGATATTATGTGGTTTTACACCCAGAAGATTTGTGGCAATCCTGAATAGAGCAAGTCTATCATCATCATTTTTCTAATAGACTTAGATGATGGTTAGCATTTTTTAGCAATAAAGTATTTGGAATTAAGATATGTACATGTTTTAGACAAAATGCTATTGCACACTTCATAGACTACAGCATAGTATAAACGTAAATCTTACATGCAGTGGGAAACCAAAAATTTCATGTGACTCATTTTATTGCAATATTCACCTTTGCAGTGGTCTGGAACCGAACCTTCAGTATCTCCAAGGTATGCCTGTTTTTCAGGGATCAGGTCTGGAATTGGTTCTTTATTTTTGTTCACATTCTTTTGGCCAGCACCAATTCACAGAGCCAACCCAAATTCAAGAGAAGCTGCGAACTTTGGAGGAGCACTCAGATATGGGAGAGCAATTCATCGTCCCTGCATCAGGCACAAAAAGGTCTCTAGCCTCCATTCGTGCAGGGGGCCCTGTATCTTGGGTAATTAGATGAGGCCAACAACATTTTAGATAGCTCTGAACCACTGTTTAACTCTCATCATCTGTTATTGTTATTAGTAAATATCATTGTTCTTGTCCTTAATAAAAATATTTGAGGTGCTCTCTAAAACTGTTTTAAAGATGGGCCTGAGAAGGGATCAGGCCAGGGATATGGATCACTCCGACATACATCTTGTAGTATCTAGAATTAGCATTTTTAATACTGTGGTTCCTGGATGATGGGAATCTCAGTCACCTTGCTTCAAACTATGAAATCTAAATTTGCTAAAAATGAAGATTTCAGGAAACCACCTCTGACCTCTTAAATCAGAATCTTCTTAGTGGAGATTAGGAATCTAGTTTTTAAAGGTGCTTCTCAGACTTTTTGTGTGTGTGTGTGTGTGCACTAGTACTTGAGGACCATCGCCTCAAAAGAGAACTGAAATATCCTCACTTGAAAGCTGAGTGTGCCTGTGATTACAAAATAACTTCAGTTGAGAGCCAGTTACAATCTTCTTTTCTAAATGAGAAAAGCCAAAGATAGAAAATCCTGGGATTTAAACTGTCATAATGTTGGCTGAAAGAGATGATGACAGAGCTCAGACGATCATGGCCAAAAAAGAAGAAAGCAAGACAGACTTAATTTGGACAGCAAGACTCCTCAAAACTTCATTATGTGTGTGTGTGTGTGTGTGTGTGTGTGCGTGTGTGTGTGTGTGTGTGTGTGAACCTCAGCTCTGCCACATCCTTTCTCATCACATTTTCTGATGCAACCCTCCCCCACCCTTCTAAATGTCTACTGAAAAAATGTCACCTGCCAATCTAGTCTTTTGTTAATATTAAATAATATAACCACGCGCTCATCACAGGGCCGCTATGAGGATTCAATGAGATAATGGGTGTGAAGTGTTTAACTCACTTCCTGAAACCCAGATGGCCACATAGATGCCAGTAATTGCTAACATCTAACATAAGTACAGACAGACCTGTTGCATCACTAGGCTCTAAAAGTAATTTCAGGAGCTCTGGCCAAGATGGAGGCATGGGTAGCAAGCAACCCTTCGTTCCTCACACAACCAGAAGGAGGATAACAAGCAATCTAAAATCAATAAGCAATCAACAGTGCCAGAAAATCAAACTGCATGGAACTCTGGCAACCAAGGAATTAAAGAAACAGTCAACCAGACCAGTAAGAACCCACCATGAGGCAGCGGACCTCGCAAGTGGGGCGGATGGAGAGAAACCGAGGTGAGACAGTGGACCTTGCGGGCAGGGCTGGCTGAACAGGAAACTGAGACTCGGAGCTGACTGTGGACTATGGTGGTTACTATGGTGGAAGAAACTCCGTCTCACATGAAAGTCCTTTGGAAAGTGCACTGGAGATGAGCAGGTCAGCTGCATTGTTCCCTCTCTGGCCCCTCCTCCCTAGGCAGTGCCACAGGACAGCAAGGAGGGTTGCCCTGCCTGAGTGAATATCTAAGGCCCCTTCCACTTACAATTTAACAGGTGTACCAAGACAAAGAAATACGGCCCAAATGAAAGAACAGAGCAAAACTTCAGAAAGAGAGCTAAGCAATGAGGAGATAGCCAACCTAACTGATGGAGAATTTAAAGCCCTGGTAATCAAAATGCTCACAGAACTGAATGAGCTTGGTCAAAAAAATGAAAAAACAAATGAAATATACCCAAAAATGAAATAAGCCAAAATATTCAGGGAACCAACAGTGACAGGAAGGAAACCAGGACTCAAAGCAATGATTTGGAACAAAAGGAAGAAATAAACTTCCAACCCGAACAGAATGAAGAAACAAGAATTCAAAAAAGTGAAGAGAGACTTAGGAATCTCTAGGACAACCTGAAATGTTCCAATATCTGAATTATAGGGGTACCAGAAGGAGAAGAACAACAGCAAGAAATTGAAAACTCACTTGAACAAATAATGAAGGAAAACTCCCCCAATCTGGTGAAGAAAATAGACTTCCAGGAAGTCCAGGAAGCTCAGAGAGTCCCAAAGAAGTTGGACCCAAAGAGGAACACACCAAGGCACATCATCATTAAGTTACCCAAGATTAAAGACAAAGAATCTTAAAAGCAGCCAGAAGAAAGGAGAGAGTTACCTACAAAGGAGTGCCCACAAAGCTATCAGCTGATTTCTTGAAAGAAACCTTGCAGGCAAAAAAGGGCTGGAAAGAAGTATTTGAAGTCATGAAAGTCAAGGACCTACATCCAAGATTACTCTATCCAGCAAAGCTATCATTTAGAATGGAAGGGCAGATAAAGTGCTTCCCAGATAAGGTCAGGTTAAAGGAGTTCTTCATCACCAAGCCCTTATTACATGAAATGTTAAAGGGACTTATCTAAAAAAGAGATAAAAAATATGAACAGTAAAATGAAAACAAACTCACAACTATCAACAAATGAACCTAAAAGGAAAGAAAAACAATGAAAACAAAAACTAAGCAAACAACTTAGAACAGGAACAGAATCAGAGAAATGGACATTATATGGAGGGATTTCAGTGGGGTCAGGGAAGGGAGTAATGGGGTGGGGGAAATGTACAGGGAAGAAGAAGCATGATTAGTAGGCATAAGGTACAAGGGGAGAGATCAAAAATGGTATAGGAAACAGAGGACTCAAAGAACTTATATGTACAACCCATGGACATGAACTAAGAGTGGGGGGGATGCTGGAGGGTTGTGCAGTGTAGGGGGGATAAAAGGGAAAAAATTTGGGAAATCTGTAATAGCATAATCAACAAAATACACTTACAAAAGAATAAATAGGTAAAAGTCAGGTGATATAAGGTTAGAAAAGTTGGATGCCCAGAAAGATACCAAATTAAAAGTAAAAAAAAAAAGCTTTCCAAAGGTAGCCACTGCAGTCGCTGTCTCACAACTGCTTGGGGAGAGAGGCAGAATGTTTGCACAGATGCGCACTCACGTGCACACAGATGCAGGTGTTGGTTTTTGTTTCACAGAGTTAATGACATAGTCAGTTTTTTGTATTTAGCTTTTGTTGCTGTTGTCTTTAACTTAAACATATATCTTGGCAATTTTTCTATCTAACGTGTTCTTTCCCCTCATTCTTGTCAATGTTTTTTTTAAAAAAGATTTTATTTATTTATTTTTGGACCGGGTGGGGGTGAAGGAGAGAAACATCATTAATGTGTAGTTGCCTCCTGCATACCCCCCACTGGAGACCTGCCCCGCAACTCAGGCATGTGCCCTGACTGGGAATCGAACCAGTGACTCTTTGCTTCATTCGCAGGCCCACATTTAATCCACTGAGCCACACCAGCCAGGGTATCAATGGTTTTTTAATAGCTACATACAATCCCACAGTATGGACTTTAACACTAAAACTCCACGAATGGGCACCTCAGGTGTTTCCAGTTTTCTAATACTATTTTTTAAATGCTCCAGCAAACGTCCTGTCCATGTGTCCTGATGAAATCTGTAAGCATTTCCACAGGGTAGCTTGTGCACAGAGAGACTGCTGAGTTAAAAGGCATGTGCTTTCTAAATTTTCAGACAACTTGTCTAACAATCTTCCAGAAAAGTACCCTCTCCCTGCAAAGTGCAAAAGAGACTCTTTCCCTCCGTGCCTATGTCAGCTTTGGATATCATTGAACTTTTTACTTTTCCACTCAGCTAGGTGAGGGTGGCAGGCAGGGAATTCATTGCATTGATCTGTATGTCTTTAATTATAAGTGAGTTTGAACATCTCTTTATATTTACTCACCATTTGTATTTCTTTTTCTATTAAAAATTATACTTCTTTATCCTTTGCCCATTGTTCTATTGGCACTTGATTTATATGAGTATTTTGTAAATTAAAGAAATTTTCCTTTTATTTTGTATTTGCTGCTTGTTACAGTTGTCATTAGTCTTTCTACCTTGTGATTTTTTTTCATAGAAAAGATTTTCATTTAAATAATTAAACTTTTTTTTTCAAAAATAAAGTAAATCTCACAGTCGCCCAAGAAATTCAAGTCCCTAATTCTCATTACTCAGGGAAGAGTTGTAAATGGATGATGTATGTGACTCCAATGGACACATCATGGCATCCACTAGGGAGTGAGTTAGGGACACCAAGCCACCCAAGTGTACTCCGCCCCATGGAGTATTGCCAGGGTGATACATAGCCCAGCTCCACCACTACTACCACCCAAGACACCCACTAAAAAGGGTTTTAATCCACATGTAAATCAGTGGATAAAATGCCTCTTATAGACATAGCCTTGGACTCTCCCCAAACAACAAACTTCCCATTAGTTCAGAAAATGACAGAGTTCAATTTTAATGGGTCTATCTGTCCCCTCACAAGGATATGGAGAAAGAGACAGACAGACAGAGAAAGAGACTAAAATGCCTAAGGCCACAGGAAGAATCAGGATACAATGTTTTGCATGAATAACTATGAATTGAAATAAACAAAAGCTAGCTAAGACAACATTCCCTTTACCTTTGATATGTAAGATCTGAGCAAAGCTAAAAAGAAGACTACTGGTTAACACCAAAAAGATTCTTCCAAAATATTAATAGTATTATAGAATTAATAGAAAGGGAAAATGACATACAGTTTTTCAAACTGTAGGTTACAGCTCATCAATGGATCATAAAATCAATTTTAGTGTATTTGTAAGGAAAGAGTAGAGTAGAATAGAGCATCACATATAGTAAATATATCTGAAAAAGATTTATTTCCATTTGAATGTGTATTTGGATTACAATGTAATATTTTTTATAGTGGACTGTGCTGGGAAAAGTGTAGCAGAAATGTGTAGCAGAAAGCTAACTAATTGCTCTGGAATCTCAAGGAGTTTGAATCCAGGCTCTATTCCTTACTAATTTTATGACTTGTGACAAGCTTCAATGTCCTCAAACGTGAAATGGGAATAATACCCGCAAGAATTTTTGGAAAGTAAAATGGGATCATGTATATAAACCCCTTCAGCTCAGGGTCTACCCCAAAACCACCACTTAAATGTCAGTGTTCTCCTCCTTTCCACTTAAGGTATCATCTATATAAATAGATTCAGGTACCATAGCAACAGTCCTTTAATTTCACTTGGCCTCAGTTTTCTATTTTGAAATAAAAGCACTGAACTAGATGAACTAGGTTCCTGCTCTACAACTGCCTCATTTAATTTAAATGGTCATTCTATTATCGAATCAGAGAGATTCTCATTGAAACGTATTGCAAATCCCAAGCAACAAATATATTTCTTCTTTTTAAATGAAACTTTTTGTTTTAAATAATGGCAGATCACATGCAGTAGTAAAAATAATACAGAGAAATTTTATGTACCTGTAATAACAAGAAACATACTTGGTCTTTGCCACTGGTTCCTGGCACACAAGTCCTAAAACCTTAGGAATCTCAAAAGCGATGAGTTTCTTTTGTATGCTAATGAGATGACTCATGGCTGGGGGCTCCAGGATAGCTTCAGGACCTGGTGTTAGTCACCAGCAAGACCAAAACATGATTAGAGAGTAGCAACTTTCAGCCCTATAACCTGACACAAGGGAGGGGAGAGGGGCTAAAGATTGATTTAATCATCAATGGCCAATAAGTCAACCAATGATGCCTATATAATAGACCCTCCATAAATGCCTCTAAATGACAGGGTTTGGAGAGGTTCCCAGTAGTGCTGGGAGGGTGGAGCACCCAGAGTGGGGATGGAAGCTCAGCACCCTTACCCTCCACCCCAAACCTTGCCCAACGGATGCATTGCTTCCATCTTGCTGCTCCCGAGTCATATTCTTTATAACAAACCAGTAAGTAAAATGATTTCCTAAGTTATGTGAGCAGTTGTAGCAAATTATCAAACGTAAGGAGGGGGCCTGTGAGGACTGCTGATTTATAGTCAGGCAGCCAGAAGTACAGGAGGCCTGGAACTTGAGAGTAGCCTCTGAAATAGACAGTCTTATGAAACTGAGCCTTTAAATTGTGGGATCAGATGCTAACTTCAGACAGTGTCAGAAATGAATTCAACTGCAGGACATCAGCTGGTACAGGAAAATTGGTTGCTGTACCGGAAACCCCGTAGATCTGGTGTCAGAAATTTTGTGAGTAAAAATAACTGTGGAGAAGCCTTTATCCAGTTTCCCTCAATGACAACCTCTTGCAAAACTGTAATACAGAATATTAACCAGGGGAGAGACCCAAGATGGTGAGGAGTAAATGGAAGCGACACTAACCTCCTCCCAGAACCAAACTGGAATTAAACTAAAGTAAAGGAAAAACATCCTGAATAATCAACTGAACACTAGCTGAGAAGAAGTCTCATGACCAAGGACAGACAGAAGAAACCACTTCACCACAACAAGACTAATAGGAAGTTTGAAGGCACAAGAGGGCTGGCTGGGCTCCCACGGGCAGTAGTTGAAGTTCTGGAGGGACATTGCAGTGGCCGACGTGGGCGAGGAGGTTCTCCCCGGAAAGCGTGGGGTCTAAACCCCAAGCTGGGCTCCCCAGCCCAGGATCAAGAAAGGAACCTAAATAACATCCACCTGTGAAAAGCAACGGGACTTTTGTCCACCAGAGAGAAATGGGTAGAGATGCAAAAAGCCTCTGAAAGGGCCAATGCACAAAATTTCATTTGCATCTACTTACCCTGGGGTGGACTAGAGATACATGAGGAGAGTCTGGAGTCGTTGGCTCTGTGGAGAGAGATGAAGGGTCAGCCACCAGGATCCATGTGCTGAGTCATTCTCCATACTTCGAGAGCCATCTTTCTCAGGCAGAGCAGTCCCTTCGATGTGGCATCAGCCTGAGAGGGGAAGCAATAGCCCTGCCCACAGGAATTACTATGCACCACCTCGTGGAGCTTAGGCTGGGCTGCTAAAGAGTATAGCTGGAAGTTATCTCAGTGATTAACTTTAACAACAAAATCAGATCTCTAGGAGCTCTGAGGCTTTAGTTGATTCTCTCCTGGGCTGGATGCTGATAAAAGCCAGCCTTGGTGCACAGTTTTGTTCTTTCTGCAAATAGCCAGGCCCAAGTGAGGGAGCCACACACTGTGGATTGCTGATAGCTCCAAACAGGTTGCCCAGGGCCAGTCACGGGCAGCGTCTGACTTAAACCTGAACCAGAGTCTCTGCAGATCTACTTAATACATAGGAAGAAATACAAAGAGGCAGCCAAAATGGGAAGACAAAGAAATATACCCCAAATGAAAGAACAAGAGAATTCTCCAGAAGAAGAACTAAATGAAATGGAGGCAAGCAATTTATCAGATATAAAGTTTACAGTAATGATTATAAGTATACTCAACAGCATGAAGAAAGACATACAAACCATAAAAAAAGGACCAATCAGAAATAAAGAATGCAATATCTGAAGTAAATAATACACTGGAGGGAATAACAATAGCTTAGATGAAGCAGAGGATCGAATCAGTGATTTGTAAGACCAGGTAGAAAAAAGCACCCAAGAAGAGCAGCAAAAGAAAAAAAGAATTTAAAAAAAATGAGGAGAGCTTAAGAAACCTTTGGGACAACATGAAGCGTAACAACATCCACCTCATAAGGATACCGGAAGAAGAAGAGAGTGAGCAAGGAAGGGATTGAGAACCTATTTGAAGAAATAATGACTGAAAACTTCCCTAATCTGGTGAAAGTAAAAGCATATTAACCAAGATATTGACTTTGATGCACTCCATTGATCTCATTCAGATTCAGGTTCCTTTGTATGTGCTAACTATGATTAATTAATAATGGCTAAAGGGCAAGCATGGAGGTTGCTTTGAATCCTGACTTCTAGGGGACAAATGTTCCATGTGAGTCACCATGTCTGCCACTGGCCAGGTCTGGGGAGTGGTGACATGTTTGCAAAAATGTGCTTATTCTAAAATAAGTGAACAAAATGTGTGTTTAAATTAAACATTCAGAGCTAGTGCCTAGTGAGGTATAACTTCTGTTTTTATATAACTTTTTAACATACCAAAATCCAAAGAAAGGGTAAAAAATTATCTCTTCATCAGGAAAGAATACGAGCAGTTCCAATATATATTTAGTTAGAATCTAGTCTTCTCAGCAGAGAGAACAAGCTTTTCTATAATCAACTATAAAACTATAAAACTATTCTTTAGGCACCTTTGAGTAATTGAGCTGTTTTCATGCTAAGTGCCTGAATTACCATTTTATGATAAAGGGTAGAAGCAAGCATAAATAGGAACATCTGTTTGCTACATTTCTTCCACAAAATCCATATAAAAATCATAATATTCATCAATTTAATTGAAAGATGAATGAAAAATTTGGACAGAATAATCAACTTAAATTTTTTTCTTAAAAGATTTTTTAAGTAGGTTTAAGTATAAGGTAATAGGGTGTGGGAAGTGTTCGCTTTCAGACTATGTTATATTTTACTTTCTCCTACACAGAAGAGTTGCTTTTGTGTGGGGGGGAACTGCCTGTTCCTGCCCAGGGCTGCACCACCCTGCAGCATTGTTTCAGGCTTAAGTCAGGGCTGGGGGCGGGCAGGTAAAGCAGTCATGAGATTAGGAGACTTTTTACAGACAGAATGAAGACTCAGGCTATGTCAAAGCCAAGGGGTGAGGGTCTATCACCCCCTTTTTCTATTGTCCCTCAAGTCCTTCCCTGAGGGTCCCTTCATGACCATGTCTGTCTTAGGTTGTCCCTCCCTTGAGGAAACTTACCCATCATCGGCTGATCAGTCATCCACCCAGGGCTAAGCAGGGTAAAGTAAAGGGGGCAGAGGCAGTGCCCCTGCTGGGAAGATAAACTTTGTCTCCTTAGTGGCTTATGGTCCCAAGGTCTTTTACTCAGCCTTAGCCATGGGGGGTTACAGCTTCTGAAACCAAGCAGAGCTGTTCACAACACTTTTGAATATCTGAGATTTACTGTTGAAGAAGACAGTTTGATATAGTGGAAATGGACCAGGACTTTGATTATTTTTGTCTTTTGGCTAAGCAATTTGCTATCTTAAAGGAATTATCCATATAAAGCACTTAATAGAGCACCTGGCATAGAGTCAAAGACAAATGTTAGCTGCAATAATGATGATGATGATGATGGTCCTTAGCTTTGTAAATTTTAGTAAACCATTCAACCTTTCTGAACCTCAGTTGTCTCATTTGCAAAGTGGGATACGTTGAGTAATAATATTGCCTTTTATGCCCACTTCACAGGATTATTGTAAGGATCAAAAAAGTTGATGGTTTTGAAAATATTTCATAAACAGAAAGAACTGTAGGTTTGTTAGTTATTATTACTGATACCAGTTTTCTTCCCTCTTTGCCTGCAGAAAAGGTAATTGCACATGAGTATCCTGGCATGTAGCTCTGAGATGGTTCACACAGTACACACTGCTGAGTGAAAGACAATGGAAGTATTTTGCACTCTGCTGGCTCCATGCTCCTGTCCCTAATTCCCACTTCCTGCTGTTGCTGCTTCTGCTAACACATCCAGGGCACTAGTGAATTGTTCGCCTCTCCTGAGACTGGCTCTTTCTCCTCCATTCTGGTGTGTGTGTGTGGTAACGGGGGCCGGTCGGCAGAGAGAGAATACATATGGACACCAAATCGATGGGCAGGGAAATCTACAGCAAACTGGCCTGCACACTCACAAAATGTCCAGAACAGTCTTAATATTCCAAAGACCATTGCAAAGTAAATTATTTCTAGTTGAAATTAACACATGTCAAAGAATACATAAATCAGTATCTCAGTGATGCATGTAGTCAAAGGAGATATTATTTCACACAAGCAAACCAATTTCTTCACCTCTTTTTTATAGAGTACCCCCTCACTGATGTCAAAGGATGTGTCATGGGTTAGAGAGTAGGGTGAGGATCGGCCCCGACAGGAGAAAACTGATCAGATTTGGTAGGCCTAGATCTTCACTTGGAGTACTGCCAAAGTGCTCCAAGTCAAAAGGGAAATTTATCATCCTTTCTGGCTTGTTGGGGCCATAATTATGTATGTATTTTGTTTAAATTGGAGGCTATTTTGTTTGAAGAGGCAGGACCCTATTCCACAGCCATCTTCAAAGTTTGAAAACATATGATAATAAATGTCACCAACATGCTTAAGTTGCAAATTGAGGAAGAATTGATTCATTACTCAGTACTGTTGATGTGTTTTCAGATATTTTCTCAAAATCTAAAATCATATCAAAGGATAAAAATAGTAAAAGGACACAAGACCACAGTGTAAACTTTGACTTAATCAGCACAATATAAAATCACATTTCTAAAATGACTGATTTGCACCAATGCTGGCAAGTCAAAGGAGAATCTTAAACAGACACACTACAAATAGCAGGAAATAATGTTTTTGTAAATAATTTTTTTAAACTTTAAGTTGAGTTATGTATTTTAATGACAAAAATGGCCTGATAAAAATAAGAAATCAAACTTCTCTGTACTATAATGAAATAGAAGCAGTTATAAGGTATTACCAGATTTCTTGAAAAACTTAAAACAGAATTTTGATCGTTATCCAATGTACACGTGAATGGTACCAAAGAACCCTACCCAATAGGTCACTTCATTCAACTGGTTGAGATACATTTTACAGAAACATTAAGCTGGCCTTCATTCAGATGCTCTTCTCCTCAGGTTCTGAGCCATTGTTTTCTGTGATGGAAGAAGCAGGCAAATGATATAATTATCCTTCAGGCCTGTCTTGTGGATTTGTCACATTAGGACATAGGACTTGAGTGTCCATCAAGTCCTTGTCCAGATACTTGTACAAATCCATTGGTACTTTTCTAAGGAAAAAT
>VMDR010007231.1:0-41560 GCA_007922815.1 Macrotus californicus | reverse complement strand
CTCTTCACACTTTCACTCAGCTTTTTAAATGTCACTCCAAGCTAATCAGATATCATAGAGTAGTTAATTTTTGATAGATTGCTTATTCTTGACACTATTTTAGGCCCATGGTACATACCTATTATCCTGGCAATTGAAAATATTTAGTCTTTGATCAATATATAAGTACTTATATTAAATTTGATTGTTTATTAAAACATATCTACTATTGTCTTAGCTTATCATTTTGGGGGATGATGATGCTAAAATAGCATTGAACAACTTGAATAATTCATACATTCTTTGTCACATCTTTCACTGAACTCAAAATACTTAAAATAATTTTCTCCTTTCTTATGAATTATTTTATAAGAATTGGCTGTTATTATAAAGCACCCAAAGCAGCACATATAGCTTGTGTCAAAGTTGTTTTGCAAGATTAAAATATTTTCTTCATTAGACTGTTCAACTAATCTCAAGTCAGGAAGATATATTCTTGGTAACAAATGCTTCTTCTTTCAAGATTTCTTTTTTTAGTGATCATAATCAAGATTGGGTATAATAAAGGAAAGAAGGAAGGGGAAACCTAATTCAATGAGACTAAATTTGGGTAGACCAAGTGTTTTGAATGTGTAGGAATTTATATTTTTCACTTGCAACATTTTATTATGAGAAATTTTAAACATACAGATTTAAATGAATTTTAAGTAAACATCTATATACCCATCAACTACATTGTATCACTAACATTGTATTACCCTTGCTTTATCACACATCTCTCCATCCGTCTGCCCCAAATGTGTAAAGAATTTAATTCTAACTATGCAAGGAATGAGCAAATTGTGTTTTTTACAGTAAGAGTTCTAGTTAATTAGATCTGTGTTCCTGTTTCTCTTGTATCTACCGTCACTTCCAAGCAAGAGTAATGGGACAGATAGAAGAGTCAGTTCAGTTTATCCAAAAATTATTTTTGAGCATTTAATGATGTTCCCAACATGATTCTGTGGAACTGTGTAGAATTGCTTAACATACCAATCATCTGGGGAGCTTGTTAACTTGATGTTCTCCTGGACTTCACTCTTCCAAATTCTTAGTCAATAAATCCTACACAGGAACTTGGAATATGCATTTTTAAAGAAGCCCTTTAAAGGGATCAAAGGTGATTTTAATATGTGATTGGACTTGGACACCAATGACCTTTACACTATCAAAGAACTATATCTTACAGTCTTGGGAGAAGGCAAGACATTTGGGGAAAAGTCAATAATATAATACGTAACCAACCATCAAATTCTGTGGTTTACATTCCTAATACTAGAGACTTAATGGCCAGTGTGGGTTTGGCCACAGCATCAAGGGGGACAAGAGGTTTAAACTGAGTCTAAGACAATGACTAGAATTTAAAGAAGTTAAAAAAAGAGGAAACAGGTGATTTTGGGGTGAAGTGTCTATGCTGAGGAAATACAGGATTGGCGGGTTTTGGAGGGTATCAAATGGTAGAGAGGTTGAAAATGTAAATTCCTGAAAAAATGTCAAAGAATAACCTTGAAGGTCCTCAGCCTCTGCCCCACCAGTAAATGACACACTGATTTTAAGTTGTAACTTTCTCTATGGTTTCTGGTAGGCAGAGTCACACACGTTTAATATGAAGTCCCATGGGGTCAAGAGCAAACCAGTCTCATTGCAGGAGGGAGCGTTCTTCTGTCTTTTGATTGCTCTTGCCATTGTAGGGCCATGTTGAGCCATTGAGATATAAGAGGTCTTCCCCCTACTTTGCTATTGATTTATTGGTTCCAAAACCCTTGTTGGGCTCATAGCAAAAATGATTTTGAGATTTCTTTCCATTTCCAAGGCCCCCATAAATTCTCTATTCTGATGTTTCGTTCTGTTTTTTACTTTCTGGCTCCAAGTGTCAGCCCTGACCACTGAGGCCATGAAACCCTTAGATACTGCATCAGCATCATGGACCCCTCTGCACTGCATCAGCATCATGGACCCCTCTGGACTGCCGACTTATTCATGAAACCATGGAAGCTGTGTCACGTATTAATTATCCCCAAACCTGGCTGTTTAAAACAAAAATCGTTTATGATTACACAGTTTCTGGTTACACAGGGTCAGAAATCTGGAAGTGGCTTAGCTCAGGGGTTCTGGCTCAGGGATGCTCAGGAGTTTGTAGTTACAATGTCAGCCAGGGCTATAGGCACCTCTCAGGACATGACGGGGGTAAAAGGATCCATGTCCGAGCTCTCTCTTGGGGTGTCAGCAAGCCCCAGTTCCTCACTGGCTTTCTGCAGAGCTGGTGATATTCCAGAAAGTGGACTAGTGAGCTGGAGAGCACTAAAGATGGAAGCTACAGTCTTTTGTAAATGAGTATTAGAAGTGACAGCTCATTGCTTCTGCTGTATATTATTTGTTACATAGACCTACCCTGGTACAATGTAGGGAGAGACTGTAAAAACATGAATATCAGAAGGTGGGGAACATTGGGGGCCACCTTGAAGACTGGCCACTATAGGAACCTTTACCCCAGTTTGATTGTTCAGCACTGTCCCAGCTCCGTGCCTATCTAAATACTTCCTACATCTGTCTTGCTCCAGCATGACAATGAGACACTGAGCACATTTTCTGGAAAGCATCAGTGGGTTGACTGAATGCCTTTTGTGTACCAAAATGCTGCAGTGCATATCATGGAGGATTCTGCAACAATAGGAGGTGAGCTCTTATCCTCAAGACCTTTAAGATCTTGATATGGTGGAGAAAACAGAACACACATGAGGGTATCTATAATCCTGCTCATGCAACTATAGAAGTGGAACTCAACCGTGGCTTAGGCAAAAGTGGGGATTTCCTGAAGGGCCTGTGTGGCTAAAAGAAGAGCAGGGGTGTGAACACAGCTGGATGCAAGGCACAGATCTCACCAGGGCTTATCCCTCCTTTTCTCATTTCTGTTAACTCTCTCTATATTGGCATATTTCACTGAGACTGTCTCCTTTCACATGGCAACCATTAACCTTCTGGCAGCTCTTGGTGTACACCTTATGGCTGTACTATGTAACAATCGCATGTAGTTCCAAATTCTAAAATGTAAGGCAAGGGCTCTGATTGGTTCAGCCTGATTCCTGAACCAATCAGCTTCCATTCCTTTGTTCAACACTCATCAGGCATAGATACTGTGGCAGATGTTGGGGTGGGTGCAGGAGTTATAAAACAAAAGCAAAAATAAATAGCAGAGTCCTGGCTAAAAATATGGCAGGGGACAGGAGGGTTAGGAAGCTCATTTGTAGGCCTGAAAAACTGCAGTTTGAAGACCCACTGCCTGCAAGCAGTTTGGCACAGTAGGGGGGGATTGTGAGATGGGGGTGAGTCTGTAGATTGTGGGAGGCGGGCTGTGTATCAGTTCTATTCTATTTCAAAATTCTGTTCTTTTCCTGTATCACTTTATTCAGTTGGACCTACCCATTTCTGTCTTGGCTGCTTCTTTAAGATGCCAATTCTTTGCACAAGAAGCTCTTCTAAGGCTGTGTTCTGAGGAGCACCTAGCTTGTTGAAAAGCACTAGATTTCTAACAAGTCATAATAGTTTCTGACAGAATCCTTTCTTGAAGGAAAATGTGGGAAAGTAAGGGGGATAAAAATGCCTGTGTTTTCACTGAAGCACAGTCAGAATGACTAATTAAGATATTGATACTGAATTCAGGACCATTGTCTGCGCTGTTAGTCAAAGAAGGCGGATGAGGGTGTGGGTGTGTTTGTGTCTCTGGATGACAGGCGGAAGCTCTCGAGTCTGTGTTTCTGTTAATGGTCCCATCCAACTGTTTGGTGAGGACAAAACTCTCTTCTGGATGAGGAGAGCTGTTTTTCCAAAACGCCACCCTTAGAAGAAGCAAATGGTTACTCAAATGGTGTGATTTCAGGAAAGATGTAGGGTTCTACCTCCAAAATAACCTCTTTAACTCCATGTTCAATATCAAAATGCCTTTGTCAGAGAGAAAAAAGATTTTATTCTACAGTTAAAAATGTTTTTTTGGAAGACTTAGGGCACTACGTAAATTCACATTAAAATGTTAATAATTTCAAATGCTTTCCTGGATTTTTAAAATTATTGGATAAAGCATGTGCATGTACATGTGTGTATGTGTGTGTGTCTGAGAGAGAGAGAGAGAGAGAGAGGGGGAGAGAGAGAGAGGGATTGAGAGAGTAGGAGTTAGGTTAGAGACATGAACCTCAAACTCTTCCTAATACACAATTTTACCTAGAGCTGATTATGGTATTTAATTCTATTTCTACTTCATGCCGCTTACAGTGTATGTTTTTGAATGGGAATTCTGTCTGCAAAGTAATAACACAGAGTCAGACATCAGACTCTCTCAGAATATTTATATCTTTGGCTGTTTATTTTAACAATATATATGCATATTAGCATTCTATGAGGCTAGTTCTCTCAAAACTTTATTCTTTCCAACAAGCACATAGGTGTTAACTTTTTTCTCTCAAATATCGTATTGAAATAGCAGAGAAAATTTCAGCATTCCTTTCCCAACGTGATATCTGTCACTAGAGAATTAGCCCCTTCAAATACAACTTTTGGATAGAGTTCAAATCAGATAAGGCCTATTATTTATTTAAGGGCCTTTAAGAACACAGCCAATTAGAGACTGTTGAATAATACACACACACATCACTGAGGTTTCCTAGAAAGGGCTCAGTAATGGGGCTTTAGGCCTCCCTGACAAAGCATGGCAGGTTGCCTATTTTTAAAAGGATCTTTATTTTTGGAAATCTGTGATTCTCTTGTTAGCCTCACACTCCTTTGCTTGTAGGTGTTTCAGAGAAATCTGAGCCCTGTCAGGCTATTTCTATAAAGCCACCTACTTTTGTTCTTCGTAGCTTTTTTGTGAAAAGGAATTAAGTGAAAATAAACTTAATAAAACTTTGTTCAATTCAACTAACTTCAAATCAAGAGTTTCACAGATTTCTGTTGATGAATTACTGCTTTAATTCTCATATTTAGCAGTTATTTATTGATGGCTTACTATGAGTTAAGCACCACAGTCAATGAGATGGATAAGTTCTCTGCTCTGATGTGACAGTGCACAGGCAGACAAATACATGTGAACATGTACACACAAATGAACATCGCATGGCAGGCCAGTGCCTGGCTGAGAATTCCCCCAAGGTGATGGGCTAAAGAGTGACCAAGTCATCACCTTAGCTGAGGTGACCAGATGTAGTCCCTGTTAGGAAGGGCCAATTCTTCATGGTCTGTATAACCAGAAGTTAGGCTTGTGAAGACCTAGGAAGAAACTTTGAGGGCAGAGAGAGGAATTGATTCAAAGGCTCCAAGCTGGGAATGGTCTTGGCATGTTGGAGAAATAAAAAGAAATTTCTCGTCACAAAGCTCAAGTAGAGGTTCAGAGAAATAGGCAGGGTCTAGGTGGGTCAAGGACAATTGTGTAGGGCAGGAGAAGAAATTTAGGTTTTAAGTACAGTGAAAAGCCATTGGAGCTTTTTAAATAGGAGAGTGGCATGACCTAATTTAATTTTTCTGTGGAAAATGGATTATAGGAAACAAGAGTGGAAATGGGGAGATCAATCAGAAGAGAATAATAGTAGGCTAGGCCAGTGGTTCTAATAAGCGAATATAGCCCAGGGTGTATGCAGGATAATCTCTTAGCATGGAAAAAAAAATTGGGATGTGCATTTGAGAGCATGTATAGATGTACATACTGTATATACATATATACACAAGTATGCATATATGTATATATGCATGCATATATATTAAAATTTTAAAACTTTCTGTTTTTATATTATAATATTCATAATACATGGACATCATAGTCCATATATTACTCATAAATAAACTAACATGCATAATAGGGGCATGTGTGCTTAAAATATTTTATTGATGAGTATATGATCTAAAAGTTTTGTTTTTATTTTTTTATTTTTATTTTATTTTTTTAATATATTTTATTGATTATGCTATTACAGTTGTCCCATTTCCCTCCCTTTATTCCCCTCTGCCCTGCGCACCCCCTCCCACCCACATTCCCCTTCTTTAGTTCATGTCCATGGGTCATATATATGAGTTCTTTGGCTTCTACATTTCCTATACTATTCTTAACCTCCCCCATCTTCTACCTACCATTTATGCTTCTTATTCCCTGTACCTTTTCCCTCTGTCTCTCCACCCACTCCCCTGATGGTAACCCTCCATGTAATCTCCATTTCTGTGATTCTTTTCCTGTTCTAGTTGTTTGCTTAGTTTTTTTGTTTGTTTGTTTGTTTTAGGTTTGGTTGTTAATAACTGAGTTTGTTGTCATTTTACTGTTCCTATTTTTTATCTTCTTAGATAAGTCCCTTTAACATTTCATGTAATAAGGGCTTGGTGATGATGAACTCCTTGAACTTGATCTTATCTGGGAAGTACTTTATCTGCCCTTCCATTCTAAATGATAGCTTTGCTGGATAGAGTCATCTTGGATGTAGGTCCTTGCCTTTCATGACTTGGAATACTACTTTCCAGCCCCTTCTTGCCTGCAAGGTTTCTTTTAAGAAATCAGCTGACAGTCTGATGGGCACTCCTTTGTAGGTTACTGTCTCCTTTTCTCTTGCTGCTTTTAAGATTCTCTCTTTATCTTTAATCTTGCGTAATGTAATGATGATGTGCCTTGGTGTGTTCCTCTTTGGGTCGAACTTCTTTGGGACTCTCTGAGCTTCCTGGACTCCTTGGAAGTCTGTTTCCTTTGTCAGATTGGGGAAGTTCTCCTTCATTGTGTTTTCAAATAAGTTTTCAATTTCTTTCTCTTCCTCTTCTCCTCTGGCACCCCTATGATTAGGATTTTGGAACGTTTAAAGTTGTTGTGGAGGTTCCTAAGCCTCTCCTCATTTTTCTGAATTCTTGTTTCTTCATTGTGTTGTGCTTGAATGTTTCTTTCTTCCTTCTGGTCCACACTATTGATCTGAGTCCCGGTTCCCTTCCCATCACTGTTAGTTTGCTGTACATTTTCCTTCATTTCACTTAGCACAGCCTCCATTTGTTCATCTAATTTGCGACCATACTCAACCAATTCTGTGATCATCCTGATTGCCAGTGTTTTGAACTGTGCATCTGATAGGTTGGCTATCTCTTTGTCGCTTAGTTGTATTTTTTCTGGAGCTTTGATCTGTTCTTTCATTTGGGCCATTTTTTTTTTTTTGTCTCGGCGCACCTGTTACGAAGTAAGGGGTGGAGCCTGAGGTGTTCACCAGGTCAGGGTAACCACATCGCTGCATTGTGACTCTGCTTGCGGGGGAGGGTCTGAGAGGGAACAATGGCACTTACTCAGCTCTCTGCCGGTTTTCAGTCACTTCCCCCACTATCCACAATCAAATTGGACCCTTCTGGTGCTGATTCCTGTGGGTGGGTTTGTGTATGTTCTAGGACCCTGTGGGTCTCTCCAACGAGCTCTCCTGTGAGGCTGGGAGTTTCTCCTGCTGCCTCAACCCCCACAGGTGTTTTCAATCAGAGATTTGAGGCTTTATTTCCCCACACTGGGACGCTGGGTTGCGTGGTCTATCTCGCTCCCCAATTGTCCCTCGCAGTTTATTTGTACGTGGGTGTGGGACTGCCCAGTCTGCCAGCCACCGACTTGTCGCGAGCCTTCTCTACCCGGCTGTCCGTCTCCGCCCCTCCTGCTGGTCTGGGTGAGTGTTTCTCCTTTAACTCCTTGGTTGTCAGACTTCCATACAGTTTGATTTTCTGTCAGTTCTGGTTGTTTTTTGTTTTTCAATTTGTTGTTGTCCTTCTTTTGGTTGTGCAAGGAGGCACAGTGTGTCTACTTACGCCTCCATCTTGGCCGGAACTCCTGATCCAAAAGTTTTGGATGTCATTGGTTTAGGTGTCAGGTGAGGGTGACTTGAATTTGGTGGAAATGTAGAGCAGAAGATACATTTGCAACAAGGTTCAAAAGTATTATTGACAAGACCTGTCAAGAAGTTGGGTTGCGCTTGGTGCAGCGTGGGGCCATGAGAATGCAAGTGGCTCAAGGCTTGAAGCGTCCAGCCTTCAGGGAGCCTTGTAGCCCTGTAGCATTTTCTGGACTGGGACTGAGGATGCAAAAATTTTCAAGTTTTTGTTTACTTGCCCCTTTCTCACACAATGAGGCTGACATTTCCTAAAGATGAAATACATTTGTTTTCATTCCTCTTTGTCCCATTCTGGGACCACGATTAGCAGGGACACGGCTCCCTGGAGCTGTGTTCTATGAAGCTGTACTTCAGAACAAACAGTTCAGAGTTACACAGTGAAAAGGTGCTGTGTGTCATCTTCAAGAGCCTTTTGTAGTAGAGTGACTTGGTTTAGGTTTATGCCTCCCCACTGCTTCCTTCCCCCAAACCCCCAAATGAGAATCTTTACTTGAGATGATAAAAGCAAAGGAGTAATAGGGGTTAACAACTTACTTGGTGGCTGAGAGCTCAGGTCTCGGGGTGAGAAGCAGATTTCAGGTGGGACCTGGAGTGGAGAGCTGGGGCTCTCATTTGTTCTTACTGAATATGGTTGTAAAAGAATGTCATCCTATAGTGCAGTGATGTCCATGTGATCTGCTTTAGCCCTTTGCCAGGCTTGAAAGGGCACATAATACCTGCTGTCCTGACCTCCCCCTCTCCCTGGCCTCCAGTAACTCACCCTCACCAAAAGCATTAATGAATTATATTAAACTTAATAGAAAATTTTGTCCCAGAAGATACATGTCCTTTTTCCTGAGTCTACTGTCTTTCATTAGACATTCAGAGAAACTCTCTCCCATAGCCCTGACCCTGGATTCACTGTGCTCAGCCTCCTTTGTCATACAAATCTGTTTCCTTTTTTTAGAGCGCATCATGCCATGTGCTCTTCAAACGATCTCTGGGATGAAGCGAATCCCTCACTGAGATGGAACTTATGTACCAACTTCCACAACGATAAAAGTTGCTCTATGTTGTTCCAATGATATTGCCATGATTGTCATGTGGTAGCAATGATTCTGCTGCTACGATTGAATGGATTCCAAATAGCTGACTAACAAACCACTTGTGGAATAGAATCTGGTATTTACCGTACAGACCTTCTTTATCTATTAAATGCAGAATGTAGCCTTCAGTTAGTTGCTGAAAACACAGTGGACTCTTTATTCTGGGCTGACGAACACAATTTTTTTCCCTCAGAAACAGGAAGATTATCATTTATAACGTTACGATGTTTTTAGTTTTTCATGAAAAACAAAGCACAAGCACAAGGCATGAGTTAGAGTAGGTTTTGTTGGTATTATTCCAATAAGGAGACTTACATTAGAGTAGTTTAAAACCATTTTTAATAAAGGCATAAAGTCATTATTCTCTTGAAGTAAAGCACAAGAAAAACTACTTTGTCCTTTTATTGCTATTACTGTCCTCAGGAGGAAACTAAGGCTTTGGGTCTGTGTGATGGCCTTGCGTGTTTGGAAAGCAGGAGAGATAGACCTCTTCACTCCAACAACAGGAAATCAGCCTAGGAAAATGGAACAGATATGCACAAAATCACTCCAGACTCTTGGTGAATTGATGACTGGAAGCCAGGTGGAGAATTCGTCATTTCACCTGACAAATACTATGTGCCTGTAGCCCGAAGATAAGAGCCACAGCAACAGGTGGGCGTTGGAGTTGGAGTAGACAGGTGGCAGTAAAGGTTAAAAATGTAAAGCCTTCAGGGGTTGGGCAGCTGTCATCCTGCCTGACTGCCTCAAGCATTTTGAGCACTCGCATGATGCCTGGAGAGCACCCTGCCTGTGTTCATTTTCCATTGCTGTTATTAAAAAGTTACCTCCAACTCCATGGCTTAAAAAATACAAATTTATTATCTTACAGTCCCGAGATTAATCTCTCTAGCTTAAAAATCAAGGTGGCAGCAGGGCTGCATTTCTTCTGGAGTTTCTAGAATATGTGTCCTGGTCTTTTTCAGTGTTTAGAGACTGCCTCTGTTCCTTATGTCCAGGCCCTATCCTCTGTCTTCAAAGCCAGCCACACGGAACCTTCAAATCTCTCTGTCCTCTGCTTGCTCTGACTCCTCCTGCCTTCCTCCCTGAAGACTCTCGTGACGGGATGAGGCCCACCTGGATAATCCAGCATAACTCTCCCACCTGGAGATTCTTATTCACATCTGCCACCTTTTTCAAATAAGGTGATGCATTCTGGCATAGAATACATTTGCCTCTGAGGGCCATCATTCTGTGTGTCACCTTTCAGTCCAGAAGTGCACTTTTCATTGTTGGGGCTGGGAGCAAGGTGAGGTGCATAAGGTGCTCACCTCAGAGGAAAGATTTAAGGGAGCACAACCCTCCCCCCCAAACACGAATAACAAGAAATCCTCCTCAGCCTAAATAATACTTTAATGCTATATTAAAAAAAATAAAACATTCAAAAATCAATGATGGACACAATTTTAAATAAAGGCAGGATTGACATTATGGATTTTTCCCTTCTCCTTTTGGACCAGAGTGGCTCAGCGTGGCAGTATCCTCTGCAACTAAACAAAGAAATGCTCCCTGTATAGTGCTGGATTGGCTTTAGAAAGAACAACCAAAGAAAGCAGAGGCCGTATATACGGTTTTCATGCTGGCTTGGTTAGGAAGCTGACAACTGAGAGAGCAGAGGTGGAAAGCGTGGCTGGTCTCAGAGGTGTGAACAGCTGTGTGGGGGCCCTTGCTTTGCTTTCGGACAATGTCAGTAGCCTGTGGGCCACAGGATGCTGTAACAGGTTTGGTGCCTGGTTGTCTAGCCAACCTGTTTCCTAACTCATCTGAAGATTCTGAGAGCTCCCTATTATTCTCGACTACATCTCTTTCCTGAGTACATAGCTAGTGTGCTGTTGTTAGCAACTAACAAATGTGAATAATGTCATTTATCACAATGAGAATCACCTAATTTGGTAGGGATGGTCAAGCCAAAGTATAGACATCCATGTTTAAAGAGCTGCATGGTGGTGTCTTAAGCAAGGAAATAAAGCATAAATACCTCATCTGAAAACCCTATCCTAATATTCTCCAGAATCTGAGAATAAAATCTTCACTGTCAGTTCCTCATTGGATACTTTCCCAGCTCTAAATTAGTAGCTTATTCAAGGCTTTATTAGTAACAAGATGTTGACTTTTTCCTTGTTCACTGAATAACAAATCAATTCCTGTTAGAATTATATACGAAGTGCTGGAAGGTACTTTCTGATGTGAGCCCACCCTGTCTGTGTATTCAAAAGCAAGCATAAGATGTTTTGTAGTTTCAGATTTCCAGACCTTACCCACTGCTTCTTAACTGAACACATTTTTCTTTGGAGGCACTGTGAGTTTACTCTGAAATTCTCAGGGGATACCTGGCTTGTTTAGGTCCATGTTCTTCTTTTCAGATTTTTTCCTTGTTAACAGATTTTTAAAAATCTTTTTAATCCAAATCCATTTAATTGAATTGAGTATATACTATCAATATAACCAACTCTACCTTCAGAGGATAATGCTTTTAATCATAATAAGAGACTAATTTTTGATATCATGTCATAAATCTGTGTCAAGCAGAAAATAAAAAAACAGCAAATGTTGAAATTACTAATCAAAGTAGTTGAGGTGAAGTTGGCTGTTTGCTGCTTTCCCGGAAGTTTGGACAGCATACTGTGACATTTTGCCAAGCTTCAGAAAAGTGAAACTTAACTAAAAACAGTTATGAGTCTCCAGTTGTTAGTAGATTCATCTTTAGTGAACTGAAACCTTGGTTTTCACAGGCAAAACCAAGCGTCCCCTAGGAGTTCTGTGATGACTTTTTCCTTTCTCTTATTTCTCCCTAAGCCCCATACTGCCACAGGGAGCCTGTGGTGGTGTGTGGCTTCAGCCTAGCCCAGTGTGGTGCAGGTACCATAGGAGCCTGCAGCCCTTGCTACAGCCTGAAGAGAAAGGTTCCTTCACATCAGCTAGGCTACCTTCTAATCTCACGTGAGAGCTTCCTGCTGGCAGGATGTCACTGGGAGCCTGCTAGCAAAGGAGTATGTAAAACGTAGTTTTTAGGCATCTAGCCCTTGTTAAGAACAGTAGACAATATCTGGCTATGGAGTGGCATGATGTTTTAGAAAGGTTTCTCTGATTGTGGCTGAAGTTCCATGTACTCAATAATATTTTGTTTTGTGTTTTATCTTTTCTAACCCATACTGCACCCCTCTGCCACTATCTTTGGGTTTGGTTTTGTCTTACTATTTTCTATCATATTTACATTACTGTATTTTGCTGTGTATACACTTTTTTTGCCCAGAAATTTTTAAAGATTTTATTTATTTATTTTTAGAGAAGGGAGGGAGAAAGTGAGGGAGAGAAATATCAATGTGTGATGCCTCTCGAGTATAGGGAACCTATTTGTGTGCGATGTGGCCTGTGGCTCAGCTCTGGTTCTGAAAGCAGACAGATGTGTGTTGGCGTGCAGGGAACATCTGTGGATAGGTCTCCCGTGGGGAATCAGGCATGCATTGTCCCTAGGCCACTTTGAAACTTGCTCTTGCAAAAACTCCCTCACTTGGGAGGGAGACAGCAGAAGTTTACTGTGACTTGTGCTAGACTTCCCAAGCATGAATGTAAACAGCTCAGCCTTTTCTCTCCTTTACATTTGTAAATGACCTTTCTCTTTGAAGTAACTGGCAACATTCTTTCCCTTGTTATCTGTAAAAGGTATCCACCCAAAGCGAACTTGTGCATAGTTAATGAGAACCATCCTGGATGTAATGTATCTAGAATATCAATAAAAGCCTGTAGAGGCAGGGGTCAGGGCCCTCTCTGAGAGATCGGCCACACATCCCTTTTCTCCATGGGATTCCTTTAGTCTGTGTGAATTTGTTTGTTACTTGTCCAGGGATATAGGACAAGCACTCCACAACAACACACGGTCCTGCTGGATGGGACCACGACACTCAAACACCCTTTACTGGGGACCTGATCTGCAACCAAGGCATGTCCCCTGACTGGAAATCGAACCAGTGAGCCTTTGATTCACAGGCTGGCACTCAATCCACTGAACTACACTAGCCAGGGCTGTCCAAATTTTTGAGGGGAAAATAAGGATGTGCATTATACATGGGTATGATGATTACATACCATGGGTAGAATAAAGGGCATACTAATCTCATGTATAATGTGTACAAAATGTGGGTGCGCACTATACATGGCAAAATATGCTGTAGACATACCTGTTTTCTATGTCTTAGTTTTATCTCCCTAACTGGACTTTTGAAGATTTGGAACATAACTTTATTAACAAATATTAATTTGCTGTACAAGAAACAAAATACCCTTCAAGATGATGGTGACAGAGCAGCAAAAAGACACACATCATCTGTTCTGAAGGAGCTTCTGTTTTAATAGTGCAGGCTCAGGATAGCACACTAAAGAAATAAATGCATACTTCATATTCTGTTGTAATAAATGCTGTGAAGAAAAGTAAAATGTGTTAAAGGGATGGAGGATAACGGTGGGGATGGGGAGGGGCTGTTGTACAGATGGTGGCCAGGGAAGGGTCCTGTGATGAGAGGGTCTGGAGGATGTGAGAGAGAGGGAGCCTCATGCATATCTAGGGGAAGAGGTTTCCATGAAGAGGACACAGCAAACTCAGAGTTGAAGCTGGAGCTAGCACAGCAAGTCTGAGGAATGGCAAGGAGTCCAATGAAGCTGGAAAAAAAAAAGCTCCAGGAAGGTGCAAAAAATAGGATCAGAGAAGAGGAGGAGAGGGTGAACGATCATGTAAGACATATTTTTTTTTTTGTCCCTTATAGATTTGACTTCCTTCTGGGAAGATAATACATTTAACTCTTGTGTTTGAACCCAATACTCGCTACCGCACACATTATCTTTTTCCTTTTTGTATTTCATTTTTCTTTGTTCTCTCTCATGTGGTTCTATAGCCACATTTATTTTTCCCTTTATTAAATTGCAAGGACCACTTGCTGGAATGATGTATAGACTGGTTATTCCTGTAGACAGGTTGCCTTAGCAACAGGGAAAGTCTTACCCATTTCAGTAAAACCTTATCCATAAAGCAGTCTCATAAGGGACTAACATTCACATCATTAAATGTGCTCTGTGCTTTTTCGCCATTCCTAAACCATGACACTTCTCAGATTGCTCATTAGGCAAATGCTGAATAACTCGATGGCTCCCCGGGAGAAGACACGAAGGAAGTGTCATAGCAGAATGATACTTGGCAGTCACAGGAGGCAACCTCAAGTTACCATATTATTTTGGTTTTCTAGTCACATCATGGCAAATTCTTACCCTTCCGAGCATAGACACGCAGGTTCCATGTTGAACACCTGGCATCCGTTTAGACTGGCCAGTACCTATTACCTCACAAGCCTTGGGCAGTAATAAAGCAGTGCTTGGAGGGAGAAAGGGTTTATCCAGTCTTGTCAATCATATCTGTGAGCTAGCAGGTGCAGGGATTCCAGGAGAGGCAGAACAAAGTTAAACAAGTACTGCTCAAATCTTTCAGGTTAAAACATAAGGGGCCTCACACCACTAAAATAAATTATTTGATTTATGGCAAAATGAGTATGTAAACTAAGGCTTTGTGACAATAGTTGTATTTCTTGTCTAAAACATGAGTAATTTAAGAAAGAAGCTTTGTATTAAAGGCTCAGTATATACCTATATATCTTTGTAAACATATACATACACACATATATTTATTTATATCTTTAACATCCACTTATCCATTGATTGATTGGTCAATTGACTGAATGGGCTTACAGGACCCGGGGCTGCTAAGCCCAATGCTGGTAGGGCAGACCCACTGGGTCTGGGAAATCAGGTGAGAGTTGCTGCTGCAGTCCTGAGTCTGAGTTCCGAAGGGCAGCAGGCCAGAAGCAGGCAGGGTTTCTATGTCACAGTCTTGAGAATTTCTTCTTCTACTGGAACCCTCTAACTGATTGGATGTGGCCCATTGTATTATGGAGAGTAATCTGCTGTATTCGAAGTTTATTAACTTAAATGTCTACCCCACCCACAAATGCCTTTGCAGCAATATCTACACCGGTGTTTGACCTAACAGCTGATTAAGTCACCATCAAAAAGCTCAAAACAAGAGATTTGATTCTGGTAGTTCTAATTTTCTAAGTTTCTTTTATTTTGAATGTGAGGGGATTAAAAAAGAAGTGAAATTAGGATGTAAAAGAAATATGGCAGCTAGAATAAAAGTGATTCTAATCATTCTAGCAACTTCCTTGTCTTTTTTTTTTTTTTTCGTTTCCTTAATTTTTATGTACTATAAAACGTAATTGTACATTTTATATGGTAAAACCATTCGGGAAGCATATTCAGTAAGTTGATGAATCAGAATTTGCTTCATAATTAATTTATACAATGCTGTCAAGTTAAAAAATAATCATCCTTTGACAAGAGAAAACAATGACCTACCCTGCATAAAATGAAAATCTACATAATTTGAGACTTTTTCAGCTAATTAATGCCTTTTATTAGTTTGGTATGCTGTGCTTGAGAAAATGATGAAGGCCTTTGACAATAAAAGGACTACAATTGATGAATCAACAAGCACTGGGGTGTGGACCAGAGGGTGTCTCTTTCTGGTTTGTGTGGTTATAGCATATGTATATTCATGCAGTTTTCCATGATTGTCAGCTTCCGTCATTAGAAGATTTTTACTTGCAAAGCAGAAGCCATGCCTTTCATGTCTTAGTAACATTCTCCCTCATCTAATATAGTCTTTGCTGACACTGGAGCTACAATGATATTTTGGACCCATAAGGCTGGTCAGGGAGTGATAGTTTTATGGGTCAACTTGGCTAGACGATAGTAATAGTTATTTAATCAAACACTGACCTTAGGGTTGCTGTGAAAGTATATTGTAGATGTGGTCGATATCTAGTTAACTGACTTTACGTAAAGGAGATTACCTTTGAAAAAGTAAATGGGCCTTATCCAATCAGTTGAGGGTCTAAGAACAAAAACTGAGGTTTCCTAGATGAAGAAAAAGTGTCTCAAGACAGTAACATGTAAACCCTGCCCACCCAAAACAGAAAAAAAAACAAGTGTCTTTCAATTGGTAGTTTTAAAAAAACTGTGGTTGATTCATATTTTAGAACACTACTCAACAATATAAAGGAGTGTATCACTGATACACACAACAACATGGAACATATGTGTGTATATATACAGAGAGAGGGAGAGAGAGAGAGAATAAGAGAAAGGTAGGTCTTTTAATGAAGACCTTAGCCATGAATCCACTAATATTTCAGATATTTACAAACAATAACAAAAGAGCCATAAAAATAGGGCTACTGAGATTTTATTTGAGCAAGGAACCCCAAATATTGGTAATGTAAGAGATATATTGATAACTAAAGCAGAAGTTACAACCAGGAATCAATGCAGCAAACTGGATTATTATATGTCAGAATTACATGGAGGAAAAGGCAGTCATAATTCTTCATAGATTCATGTGAAACATCTCTTGAACCAGAGGGTAGAATTTGGGAGTGAAATTTCTCTAAATTTTTTGGCAAGAGCTTATCCCAGGGGAACTACTTATTTCTTTATTTGCCATTTGTTCATTCATTCATTCATTCACTGCGTTGCTCCACAAAAAGTCTGAAGTGGTTCTCAAGAGTATCAATTAAAATAGAAATACTATAAAAATTTAAAAGATGTAAAAAACTAAAACTGGAGAGTAGAGATGAGATAGCATGGAGCATGGTTGGAGGAATAAGAATGGTACTACAATATAGTTATAAGTGTACCTCTGACCTGACCAGTTGCCAAAGCCAAAAACAAGGAAGCAAACCAACCAACCGACTCCTGCAGATTCAGTGATATGACTTGTACTGCTTGCAGCATCTAGAAAAAGAGGATGCTAATATTTCAGGAGAGGCAAAAAGTTTTCTTACTTTAAGAACCGAAAATGAGCTCTTTTTGAGAATAGTCACCTAGGTACTGAGTGAGGTATTTCATCTTATACTTAAGTACAATCCAACTTCAATGGCTTTGTCTGTTTCTAATACATCGCTCAATTTAGGCTAAGGGTATAACGAAAGCATAAGTATGAGAAAAGAAATCTTGGAGAGGCCAAGAATTTGTGGTTTCAGGTCACAGTTTTCTGATATTCTGGGTATATTAGTTAAGACAAAAAAAAAAAGAAAAGAAAATCTTGCTTGAGTTCCCAGCCTGCCACCTGCCCCATGAATTTCAGACGTGCCAGCCTCCACAATCATGTAAGCCAATTCCTTGAAATAAGTCTCTGAAAAAAAATACATACACACACATACATATTCACATACATTTATCTCCTACTGCTTCAGTTTCTCTGGAGAATGCTGAATGATACCCACACTAATATTGTTTTGTTTGACTCATTCATTTGCTTATTAAACTTGGAAAGTGTATGTTAAAAATCAGTGTCTACATGCTGTGCACCTGTTTGTATGAACTAAACAGCTATTTCACTGAGAATAGCTAATGACTTGGAAAGCTTTTTGCAAGCTGGATTAAATGTCGGATTTATTAAACTAGACAGTATCATCTTATAACATTAATTTGTTTGGCTATGGATTCAACCTTGAAAGTACTAGCTGCCAAATATTCCTTAGAGTTAAGCTTCTAGTCACAAAAATAGACTAATAAAATGGCAGTGCCTGAAATCATGACCCACTACATGGGTCACTCTACAAACGGAAGCATCCAAAAACAGGGGATTGGAAACCATTTGTCATGTCAGATGGGTGACATTCATAGCAAATGGTAAGGAACCCTGCATGCTATTTCAGAACCTTAAAAACAGACTACCAGAACCTGAGCTAGTATAGAAACAAATACCAGCTGAGAGATGTGGCTTAGTTTTTGATAAAGGATGCTAAGATAGAGAATAGCCCACGTGTTCGGGGTACAAACTAAGTAACTTTCTCCAAATTACCATCAATAGATCTGTCTGAGAAGGTGCTGGGTGTGGAGTTCATTCTTAGTACCATTCCTGAAATGCGGACACACGTGTGCCTTCTTAGGAAACTCAGCCTGGAGCCGCTGTGTGACAAGGCAGAACACTGGCAACAAGCACTTCTTGCGAGAGAATTTTCTGTGCATGTGTTAGAATATGTGGTTTTAAAATGATCACAAGTTCCACCAAACCCACAGTTTTATTACTCATAAAAAGTGTTACTCTGCTTTCTTGAGTCAACCAATAAAATCTGGGGAGTCTGACGTACGACTGTTTATTAGAAGTTGGGCTAGCTAGGTCAGGGAAGTACAGGCTTAGATGAGAGGCTTTTTGGGTGATTTGAATCAAGCAGAGCATATCGACCTGTTTCTGCTGACACGCCTCTTTTGAAGGTCACCATCTCTCTCATTGTCAAGTCCAGTGGTTTTTCATCTGCCATTATTCCCCAGGGCTTCTGCTGAGTTACCCCTCTGGCACCTTGCTTGCTGACATTACCTTTCCCTGGTCAGTTTTTCTTCCTTTACCCTGCTGAATTCTCTCTTTCCTCCACTCTAACTTGCTCACGGGCTTTCTTCTTTACAGAAGGAAATTTGAGACCTTTAAGAAAGGCCTTCGCAAAAAATTGTCATTCAGGGAATAATGTGTTCATTAATGGAAAAACAAATTTCCTAGTCCCAACTTTTTGTACTTTCCATTATTTATCCCCCTTGCCCTTTATGAAGAAGAGGGTATTTTAAAATCATAATAAAACATGAAATTATGCTGAGAATCCTTCAGTATTAGCCAGAGAAAGGTTTTTGCTGATGTTGTAACTGCCTCGTGCTGGAGTCTGGAAGACCTCCATGTACTTCTGTGAGAGACAGATGGGGACCCCAACATAGAGAAGCAGTCATCTGAGGTGGCATGAAGGACTCAGGTCCCAGAGGCCTGGTCTCGAGCAGATGTTGTGACACACTGGCTGTCTCGAGTAGATCAGAACGAGAGAAACAGTGGGAGTGAGAACCCTTCCTGAGGTCCACATGAGCCCCACTGTCCAGAAACTGAGGGTGCCCTTGGGCAAAGACAAAAATGCTTTCACCTGTCCTTCACTTTTTGCTTGCTGTGAACATCCAGTTTGTTTCCTAAAATGGTCTGTCTCCCTGTTCTCCCAGCCATTGCAGGGCTGACAGAGTTCTCACCTGTGACCAGGGAGCACACAATCTGGTCTGTGGGATGCCCTTGAGACGTCGTGGTGGTTTTCATCTCTCTTCTTCTGCCATTTCACTGAAGCATCACCCCCATATTTCTAGCTGCCTCCCGGAGGTTTAACTTAGGTATCCCCATGTTTGAAGGAATCCAACCTGCCCCAAACTTTCTCCCGTTGTTTCTCATGTTCCTGATCCTCAAAGGTATCATTTTTTTTTCTCAGTCAACAGGCTTGGGACCTTGCAGTTCTCTTGGTCTCTCCTTTATGTCTGACAACTCATATTCGGTCTGTAGCTCGTTAGCCTGTGTTTCATGTCTTGTATCTAGAATCCCTTTTCCATGACCTTTGTGAATGCCCTCAGCCAAGGTTTATTTACCTTGTGCAAAACCTTCTAACGGACTTCTTCCTCTTTCCTCTCTATTCCAAGCTGAATACTATGGCTAGACATGCTTTCTTAAAAGAAATTCCTCGGATCTTGGGATAGCTATTCAAAAACTCTCAGTTTATAGCCGTTCGTCTGATTTCCAGAGGGCGCTTAGGTCCAGCTTCATGTTCCAAGTTATTTTTGCAGCGTCACCTCTTCACTCAGGTTAGAATGGTCCTATGGCTACAGGGACAAACCTTGCTTGTTCTTACCTTACTGTCTTTCTTCTTCACCATTAACTCTGCCTATTACTAAGGATGATTTAAAAAAATTTTTGCAGTTCTCTCTCACTACCTTGAAACCTAGCAAGCATTACTTGCTTTGCATTCTTATTGCTTGTATCACTTATAAATGTACTTACTGATTTACTGTGATGCTGAGTATTGTGTTAGGCATGGGGCAGATGGTGATGGAAGACACAGTCTACCTCCCCACAAAAGCAAGGGTTAAAAAGGCACTCTGATAACTACACAAACCTGGAACAGGGCACCACAGTTCCTTGTAGCTACCAAAGAGAGCACTTTGCCTAACGCTACTGAGCAAAGTAGATTGTACCACAGATTTCCAGGAAGGTAGCAGGAGAGGAGGTCAATTACACAGCCAGTAACAGCATTAAGTTCCTGTGTGGATGGGGACCGATATCACTCCCTGTCTATGTGTTAAACAACACTGGGACCAAATGTATCTTCCTGTCCCCATGTTAACTGGGGTCAGGTGTGCTTTCCTGTCTGTGTGTGAAACAGCACTAAGAACGATCCAAGAAACAACACAAAGCAAAACAAAACAAAGTAACAGAACTCTTAGCTACTGGCTCCAGAAAACACTTGCTCTTGGAAGACAAGACTGTGAACCACTAGGTAAACTTACTCTCCAGGGCTTTTTCCAAAAATCTGCACCCAGCCTGTTTCCCACCTTGCAAGACCCACCTTAAAATTTCCCAGGCTTCAAAACCCCATATGTATGTGCCCCCAACTTCCCCATTTTGAGACACTTGCTAAGCTCTGTCAAGTATTGTTCTTCTTTATTCCAGGAAGTCTAGTAAATTTAGCTTTGCTTGAACAACAGGTTTTTCTGGTGGCTTTTTGGGAGATTGATGAGATATTTTTGCAGTTTCTCAAAATCCTTTGTTTTCCAGGCTTTTCCTAATCCTCCATCCACATGGCTCCTACCTCACCCCCTGCCCACCTTTCCCTTTCATAGGCAGGGTATTTAGATCAGTCACACCCATAGACCCTAGAGGGCCAACAACCAAGCTGACGTGCTTAAGCCTTTTCCCATCAGGTGGGCCTCTATCTAAGGAAATGAATATGAGCGTCTGCATAATGTTAACTAGCGTAACTCTATGTAGAATCTGGGTGGTGTATAGAGTTTTTATTCTTCTTTCCCATTTCTTTACACTCTGCCTCTCTCAGGAGGCTGAAACAGCTGTCTGGCAGCTGCTTAAGAAATAGCTGGAAAGTATAGAATCAGCAGATGGCAGGAAGGAGCATTCAAAGCTCCGACTCTACCACACTTCCTCTCCTCCAAGGGCAGGAGAGTGTTTCGTGTGTGTGGGTATAAATTTACACGAGGATAACACTCCTCTCCAACCAGCTTCTTTGGGTTTTAACACCGTGGTGTATCAACATCTCTGAATTCAAGGAAAAAGAAAAGAAAATATATGAGGAAATCTAGACATTCTTTGGGATTAACTGGTATTTCTGTGAACCTTAGGAAGGATGGTGGAATTCTTTAATGAATAAGCGTGTTTCTAAAAGATCCTCATAAAAATAGTTTTTAATGACTGTATGACATTCCCTCATGGCCCAGGCAATGATTATTCTTTAATATTTCCCTATTGAGGGAAACTTTGGATTTCCATCAATGTCACAGGATTTTGTGCATTTCCAAAAATAAATTCTTGTCTGCATTCTTTGTTGTTTCCTTTCAGGATGAATTTCTGGTGGTGTAATTACTGGATAAAAGGCTCTGACCATTTACTGGGCTTTAACTACACACTATGCATGGATTTCCCTTTGGAAATTCAGGATGTCCTTTGTGAGATGAATTAATTTAGGGCAGAGACAAAATATGCAGAGTTAATTGTTGGCATTAGCTGCTGGCCATGCTTATACGGAAACCACACTTTTGAATATCAGTATGCACAAAGCATCTTTGCTTTTAAACAACAAGCAGACCCAGGGGATGGCAGTTAAAGTCTGTCTGTTTAGGGAAAAGCCTTTATTATAATCAGATGCCAGATCCAAGAAATGCCATGATTCTCTATTTCCCACAGGAGCTGTAGGACTCTGGGCTTCTTGAAGAACTGGAGGCCATAGGGCTGAAACCCCTTCCTGGTCTCAGATGAAGCATTTATTCCCACTTAGAAGCCTTCCCCTGTCTTGGAAAATTTTTCTGTGGTTTCCTTTTATCAGAATACATTGTACTTTTGAAAAGCAAGACCCCTCTCTTCTCTTCCTTATGCCACGTTGAGAGTGATGTGCTTGCCTAAATTGCCTAACCAAGCAGAGCAATTAGTGCCCAAGGAGACAGGAGGCTGACTGACTTGCAGAATGAATGTTTTTCATGGGAATAGCAGTAAAAACCTTGTACTGAACAAGGAAACCTGCCAGCGACCTTGTTTGATCCTGGCCCTCCTGTTTGGTTTTATAGAAGTTGTTTACATTTGCAGATGCTCTAAATAACAGCCCCTTTCATGGGGCAAATCCTTAAAGCAGTTTCACTCCCAACATGAGTCCCTATCACCAGTCAGACACTGCAGCACAGTTAGCAGAGAACAATTGTGGTCTCTGCTGTTATTTGGTCAATCAATTCAGACACCAGGAAGCCCCCAGTCTTTTACCTCCAGGGTGAAGAAGGTTTTCTTCAACCACTCGGTCTTCAAATGTTCATTAGTTGGCCACGTGGATCAGACCCCGGTTTGGACACGGGGTGGAGTGACGGATGAGACAGACAAGGTCCCATTTCTCGTGGAGCTAATGTTCTCGTGGGTGAAGTCAGACAATAAACAGATAAATAAACATGAACTGTGCCAGGTGCTGATAAGGAATGCAGAGAATTAGAACAGCCTGCTGTGGTGGTAAATCTCCATCCCGGTTTGGGTGGTCTGGGAAGGCGTCTCTGAGCTGAATTCTGAGTAATAGCTCAGATTAGGCTGTTTAGAAGAGGGTTGCATATGTCAGGCCACGCCAAGAAAAGGCCCCAAGGCAAGAAAAGGATTTCTGGATTTAATAAACAGAAAACCAGAAAGCCAGCCACATGGAAAGGACTTAATGAGTAAGAGGGTGTGGTATTTGATAAGCAGACAGGGACTGGATCTCAAAGGGCCTTGAAAGCCAGAAGGAGATGACTAGGCTTTATACTCAGTGTGATGGGAAGCTAGTGGAGGATTTTAGCAAGAAGTGACATACTGTGACATATGTTTTTAAATGCTGGTTGAGTGTTAACTTTCCTGTAGTACCAACAGAGGAAGCAAAAGGCTGTAAGGAGCCTGTTACATAAGGAGGTCCAGGAGAGGGGATGGATTGGACTACAATGACAGCAGTGGAGATGGAAAGTAATGCTGGAATTGGAATATGGGCTTGTGTGGTTTTTTCTAACACCAACTAACACCAACTCCTTGTCCAACAATTTGATTCAATTCAGTTGAGTTGAATTGAATTGACTTGAATTGAATTCAGTTGTGACACTAACTATGCAGAGTCAGGACAAACCCCACAGGTTAAAGGTTCAGTCCACACGATTCCCCTACTTCAGACACCAGCTGTGCATGCGGTCTCCAGGCTACTCGTACTTCTGCCTGGCTGCCCACAAATCTGAGGATTTCTGCAGTGCTTTCTTAAGTTCTGTAACGTGCTGAAACAACTCACAGAACTCAGATAAGATTGAAGTTATTGTAGAGGAGTCAGGATGCACCATCCTCCTGGCATATGGATGGAGAAGGAGAATTTGATAAGGTTCGATATGTAGACAAGGCCCATATCACACACAGCCTTGAACGCCAGAATGAGGTGACTGGGTTTTATTCTAAGTGTGATAGAAAGTTAGTGGAAGATCAAATACCACACCTTCTATAATCCAAAGCTTCCTTAGCTTTGTGGTTTCAGAGTTTTAATCCGAGTTTCATTGCATAGGCATGAGTGATTAAACAATTGGCTGTTGGTGATTGAACTCAATCTTCAGCCTTGCTTCCTCCCCAGTGTGAGTCAAAGGGGTCTGGCTGTCCTCATCATCAACCCACATCACCCTTTGCTAGGGACACTCATTCCTGCCTGCTTTTTGGTCATTGGTTCATTCAGATCCTACTCTTTCCAGGTACTCTGGCTCTCCAGCCAATTGCCTGACCGGACCTACCTCTTGTCTGGCAACCATCTTATTTTTCTGCTTCTCCCTCACTGTGCTGGCATACTAGTCAGTCAAATCTGGAGTCTTCTTGCTTTCCTGGGATCTGTGGAGCCCTTCCAGGAAGTGGCTTTAAGTCCCAAACCTGTGCCCGTTTTGGGGATAGGAAGGACTTAGTGGACCTTCTCAGTTACCCACCAGCGTCAAGTTTTCTTTGTTTCCTCTGAATCTTTCATTCTCCTACTTATCACCTGTGCAAACTTCATCTCATCTTGGGGACAAAAAGAATAGCCTCTGCCTGAATATTGCTTTTTTAGGCTTTTTAAGTGTTTTTTTTTTTTGGCTTGTACCTCGGCTTTTGAAACTTAAAAGCGGAGGATATCAGCCTGTTTTGGGCTCCTCTGTAACCCATCATCTGGTTTTATTGCTGTCCGCCGCATTTTCATCAGCTAGTCTTTTTAAAAATTTTGTGCCTTGACTTCTCACTAGAACGTAAAGGCCTCTAAGATAAAGATTATTTTCAGAATTGGGACAGTATTTTCATGTAGATGGGGCTCAATAAATATTTGTGAAAAAATAATGGATGAATAGATGGGTGAAGTTGCCCCTTGTGTCCCTCTGAGTTACCCCTTTCAGTAGAAGTGGAGTGTCAATAGCTCAGCTAGGGGGGAGGGCGAGGGGGCCACAGATCCCAGAGAAAGGAAAGCTTCAATTATGTCACAAAATGTTGTCTCACTGTATGTAGACACAAGATTGTAACTATACCCCTGACAAGTTTATTACAAGGGTGGAGTTGGTAGAAGTGTCTTTCTGGTTCCCTTTTGGTAGATAGATTTCACTTGTTGGTGTGTTTGCCAGAAGAAAACTGACAGAGATGTGGATGTTGCATGAGCTTTCATCTTCAGATAGCTCTGTAGAAATTACTGTTCCAGGCCATATTTGTGGGTTCAGACCGAGTCGCTGTGAGCACCTTGTTTACGTTTCTCTTGGAAAGCCTTGATACAGCTGGCTGCAAAACCACTGTAGAATGCAATAAAACAGAAATGAAGGCACTGGTGGAAAATGGACTGGAAGTTCATGGTGGTGATTTTTCTTGCCAAATACATGAGTAAGGACAATCATGTATAGGTGGCTTTATTTTTTTTACAGAAACAATATTTTTTCTAAGTGACTTTATTTTAAATAGAACTACAGCTTTTATTTTCCCCAAATCTGAATTGAGTACTAAGGAACATAAATCTTTTGAAAATATTTACTGATTCACTCATAACTTGACTTGAGACAAAAGACATCAGGGGCATCCATTGGAGGAAACCAGAGAGAATGCCTAAGATCGTAAGTCTTCGCGAAACTTCTCCTGGGTTACAGAGAGGAGGAAAATTTAATTTTCTTTGAGAGCAACTACAGCTTTCTCATAGATTAGAAGCACTAATAAGATCAATATTTTAAACCACGTGTTTGTTCTTAATACTAAATGATTACTTTGCAGTCACTTAAAACACTTGTAACAATAGACCCATTGGTCACAAGTTACATATCAGGGGTTGAAAATATAGCTCATTTAGGCAGATTCTGGGGTCTTTGGAGATTGATTTCTAAGAAAAGCTATGTGCTTTCCACATAATTCAAGCTCTAATCAAGTCTCTCCTTTCTGGTAACTCCTGGTTCAGATGTTTCTCATTTTCTGCAGCCCTGCTTCCTCGAAGATGCAACTCAACTAGATCATCTTTTAAATGTACTGAACGCCCTGGCTGTAATAAATCACGAAAGACGATCTCTTCTCCAAACTGAATCACTACCTCTAATGTAGCTGACTTTTAAATTTGAATTCCCTGAGGCTTGACTTAAAGCTTGGCTCACAGCCAAGCTGCCATTAGGAGCCATGTGCTGGTGACTCCAATACACTCTGTGTAATTGCCCCTGGGCTTGCAAATGGTCCCGACAAAGGACCAGACACATTTTTTTAAATATAATTTTGTAGACAAAAAAGGCATACTTTGAAAATTTTATTACAATATCCACTTTATATTAGCTGTTATTGCTTATGTGCCTTTAAGAAAAATAATGATATGGGTTTAGTTAAATTGCAGAGGAAAATATATTTCTGCCCTTTTCATATTTTTCCCATTATAGACAAGTCGCAAGTATGGCATCATTTGGTTGCGTGGCCACATGAATCACGACACTTTGACTCTATATACATTCTATGCCTGAAGATCACCTTCCTGTCCTTTTCCCATTTGCTGCCAAGGGAAGCAATTTATCAAAGAGATGGTCTAAGAGCTGATGGAAGGGCCGCGTTACAGGGTCTCTGTGCTTTGATTTTTGTTATATGGTTTTGTGGCTCACAAAGGAATGCAGGCTTGCTCCAAAGTCCAGCTCACTGTGGATGCTGAATTGTCAGTATTATTCTCAATATGTGGGGACCATTGTTTCCTGTTCCCCTAGAATTTGGGGAAAAAAAAAAGAGATGAGAGTTAAACTTTGAAATTGGCTGACCAGGATTAGAATAGTATCATACAAAGGATCCTTCAAAAAGACAAAATGGCTCTTAGGACCCTCTGACCCAGTGAAAACACTCCTTCATTAGCTGTGCTGCAGCTGTCTCTCTGCAGGGAGGTTCAGTCCACTCGAAAGATGAAACAAAAGCAGCGTCACCAGGCAGCCAGGGTTTACTCATCTAAGCCCTGTCTAGGCAAAGAGAGTTTAGCCAAGAAGCAAGCGCTAAGGACCCCAAAAGATGCCACTGTCCTCATTCTAGAGGTTGTAGCCTAATAACATTAAGTAGCCATCAGTCTTACCCCCAGCATTCTGATTCCAGCCTCACCAGGCCACTTAGAGAAGATGGTTCTTTCTTTCTCTCACAGGTTTGCATGGCGCTTCTCAGTGCAGTGAGTCAGTGGACACTGACACATGTCTAGGGCAATTTGAGCTTCAGATACTTGGTTGGCTATTTGTGAATAAGCACCTGAAAGATGACAGCTCTCATGGCCAGTAGACAGCAAAGAAAAGTTTAATTTGTTCAAGACTATTCATTGTGCACCCAGTGCTGGTTAATGTCAGTTTATAAGCCCTCTTGGGAGAGAGCTGGGGAGGTGCCACTGGCTCAGGGCATTTCCATTGGAAATACCTACTGACCGTTTTCCTGCCCCCTGCCCATTTGAGCCTTTTTCAGTGTCTGATGCAGCACTGCTGTTGCCAGATGCTCATTCAACCCCTGAAAAGCTTTGATAATTTTCATTAGCTTCCTGGGTGGCAAAATGAGAGAAGAAACAGCTCTGCTTTGAAGATGAAACTTTTGGAAACTTTGAGTTGCAAATGGCCCTCTATTGTCACTCCCAGGGCGATACCTCCTTTGGTGGTTAGTTCCTGGATTTTGAGAAAGGTTCCTTAGCACCCAGTAGCATTTGGTTAACAAATTTTGAGGCCATTTTGGAAGAAGGAGCCTGACAGACGATCTGGTATAACACATACGTTTCTGAAAGGAAACTGAGGTTCAGAGGTTAAAAGTCACTTGGCCCAAAGCACACGGCTTAATTCATTTGCTTCCTTTTACTTGGGGCAAGTTTCCAGCAGTTTCTTAGGAGGGTATTCTGTTGATCATAGTGCTTTTAACATCTATTGTAGTACTCTTCAAATTGTTAAGACCCAGTTCAGGCAAACCCAATTTTACTGAAATTATACTAGAAGGAACAGAGTATAGTTTTAAAGAAACAGAAAATGTCATGTTATAGGAAACAGCCAGTGGTTTAGTTCTGACAGATGCTAGAAATCATGGGGCAGCTCCCACAGAAAGGAAGACATGTGGCCCTGCCTGTTGTTTCTATGAGCCTGTGCATTTTGTAGCATCAGCGCATTACTCACTGGTATCTGCACTGTTCAGCTTTGTTACAGTCTGATCATGACAGAGAGCTTCTAAGACAAGGCTATGGTAGGCAGTCTTCTCGGGTGGCCCGCCATGGTCACTGCCTCCTGGTCCTTGTGTTATTCCTTTCTCTTGCTCATCTGAGCCTAATGACCTGCTTCCAACCAACAGACTACAGCAAAGAGGAGGGGATGTCACTTCCATGGATATATGACAAACAATCGTGACTTCTACATTGCTAGCAGACTTTGTGGCCATCTCAGCTTGAACATGTTGATGAAGCAAGCTGCCATGATGGAGAGGCCAGCATGACAAGGAACTTAGCGCGGCCTCTAGCCAACAGCAGTGAGGAACCGAGATCTCAAGTTCAACTGTCTGGGAGGAACCGGATCCTGAAAGCAATTGCATGAGCTTGAAAATGATTTTTTCCCCACTTAAACTATAAGATGGGCACAGCCCAGGCCACACCTTTATTGCAGTCCATGAGGGACCCTGAAATGAGTAGACACAGTGAAATCATGCTCAGTCCTTGGCCCACCAAAGGTGTGAGAGAATATATGTGTTGTGTTAAGTTGGTACATTTTGGGGATAATTTGTTATGCAACAATAGAGAACTAACACAATAGCAAAAGGGGAAAGACAAGTTTGTAAACATAGATTAAATTTAAGTGCATTGCTGGTCATACCAATTTTTGCCTTACACATGACCTTAACTTGGCAATTTCAATATAAAGAGCATTTTGAATGAAAATGTGTTTGGACAAGAACATGCAAAACTGCTCTGTTCCTTCTAAATCCACAGGGACAACGAAGCAGCATTTGTGACTTAATAGAAAATTTGAATTGCACCAGACTTCCCAGGTTAGAGCAGTTGTGGAATGTGGGGAGAAGAGGAAAGAATACATGTTATCATATTAATAATCACACAAGTCATAATAGCAAGTGTTTATCGAGCACTTGACATATGCTAGGTAATGTGTTTAATAATTATGAACCTCACTTCACGGCCTTCTCTCACCAGCTCTGAGGTAGAGGTTGATTATCTCGATTTTTCAGCTGAGGGAAAGGACATTTTGACATTTCCCAACCAGTGGCACACAGCAATGATGACATTGGGACATCGGGACATTGGGACACACAGCAAGTGATGTGTGTCTTGCTTGAGAGCTTGAGTTCAAAATTTTCAAACTGGAAAAGTTGTCTAAAATGACACCCATTCTTCTCCTCTGCTTTGCTCAAGCAGTGGTAGTAGGTTATTCAAAATGCCACCTTGTTTTGTAAAAAAATACCCCAAACCTACAGCTTTCTGATTCTAAAAGTGATTATTTTCCCAAGAGCATGTTTGCAATTAATCGCATTCTGCCTTGTGATTTTTTTTAATGCTTGTCCTGTCCTGTTAGTTTTATTACTGTTTGACCTTTTATCTCACAGATTTTTTTGTCTATTCACAAATAAATTCCTTGAGGACAGGAATATTTTTTTATACTTTAGTGTGCCCAGTCATCTCCGGTACTGTACTGTATGTATAACAAGCATCTGATCAATGTTTTTGGATGGATTTGACTTCCTTTGAAATAAAAACAGTAATAGGCTGAGAGAGTATGTCTCTCTGGCAGTAAGGTCAGCTTTGCATAAGGGGCCCTGTTCTCAGGAAAGAGCTATGGCTCTGTCCGTGCTGAGAATCAGAAGTTACCGGGAGATCAGCCCTGGGAATTCTGTCAGAGGCAGCCTTGCTCCTGGACCACTCCTGAGAGCCTTAGGGAGTAAAGTAGCATAACCAACCATCCTAGTTTTCCCCAGGATTGAGGGATTTCTTAGCATTTTCAGTGCTAAACCTAGGAAAGTCCTAGACACGCTGGGATGAGTCAGTCATTTCAGAAGAAATGCTGTTAAGGACTGAATGTTTGTGTGCCTCTCCCCGCTTACATGTGTTGAATCCCAGTCCCCAGTGTGACTGCATTTGGAGTGAGGAAGTAATTAAGGTTAAATGAGGTTATAAGAGTGGAGACCTGATCCAATAAAACTAGTGCCCTTATAGGAGGGAAGACCAGAGTTCTCTTTCTCTTCCTGCCAGGTGAGGACACAGTGAGATTATGGCCATGTGCAAACCAGGAAGAGGGTTCTCACAAGAACCTGACTGTGCTGGCTCCCTGACCTGGGACTTCCATCCTCCAGAACTGTGAGAAATAAATTATCTGTTGCTTAAGCCACCCAGTCTATAGTATTGTGTTATAGCAACTCAAGCTAAGACAAATATGCATTTTGTGGGGATGGGGTGCATTAATGTGGTTTGCCTTTTCTATGAATTTAAACCCAACCAACCAACCAACCAACCAGCTAACCAGCCAAATTCTGAATATCTTAAATGTGTACCAGCATCTATTATTTCATACATGGTATATGTTTCCCACCAGAAATGTTAGCTAGATTTAAAGCCATTTTTAGAATTAAAGATCTAACGGTACTTTGAAGGTCACTATCATCAATATTTATCTGTGATGTGCAGACAGGGCCCCTGGGTCTTTTCTGTGTTACAGATCTTCTTTGAAGTCCTGGAGAGTTTTGCCCACTGAGCAGCTACAGAGGGTGCAGACAGGAATAAAACCAGGGAATCAAAATGCACCAGAGGTCCAAGAGAGCTGTATCAAAAACTCACACACCAGGCTATTTAACTCGTTGGCCTGTTCAGCGGAAAGACACCTGCTGAGCAGGGTGGGGTTGAAGAATCGGATGGAGAGAAATATAAATTAGTATCGTTCAGACTATTTCTTCTTGGCTGTACTCACAACATGGATGAGAAGCTTTTTCTCCCCAGAGTTGGAATAAATCTTTTGCTACTTTCTCTGAGCTAGTACTCTGGCAGCTGAAAGCTGGTGAAGAAAATCACACAATCGAGCTGGCTAGTTTTTTACTTTCAAGTTATTTTAAACTTTTAGTTGGCATTGCTTGGTAGTTTTACTGTGTTGCTTTAGTAGGTGTTCTTTGGCATTCACTGAGGTTGCTGTTTCATACCTTCCTCTTATCCCAAGCCACTCTAGCTTCTCCTTCAGCAGATAACCTTGACTCATTCTACACGGAGAATTTTAAAAAATGCTATTGGACCTAATCCTGCTACTTGTCACCACCAATGATAACACTCTATCTCCATCTGCACCCATACCTTCCTCTTCTGCTCAGTTATGAAGGAGGAAGTGGTCCTTTTCCTCCAAGACCAATTGTTGTATGTGAGCTCAGTAGGCTTCTTTGTTCTATGTAAGCAGCTTCTGAATTGGCCCCTAATGATACCCATTTCCTGATGTCGTGCCCTTGCACAGTCCCTTTACTTAGAGTGTTCCTAGATGTAGTGACTTGATTCAAATGAGCAAAATATAGCAAAAGTGATGGGTTGCCACTTTTAAGATCAGGTTTAAAAGGCTGTGGCTTCTGTCCTGCTTGCACTCTCTTTGACTTGTTCACTGTGATGAGACAGTAGTGAAAATGTTGTCATTAGGACCGTGTCTCCTTATGCCTGGGCTCTATTGGTGTTACTCTGAGGTGTGTTCTTTACTCAGGGTGGCAATAACGTCTACCAGCATCTCCACATTTCCATCGTCTTCATGGGCAGAGCATCAGACTACAGGGCTTGCTGACTGAAGAACCAGTTTGGACTCTGAGTTAAAACCTTCTCATCACATTTGATAAATACAATTAGATATCTTAGTATACATTTTTCTATAATTAGCTATTAGTTTTATATGAACTTCTTCTTCTTATTTTGCTCCCAAATTGAGTCCTTCAACCTCACCCCAGTTTAATACTCTAATTTAGTTGACATAGATGAAGGATTGATTAGGCACAACCCATCTCCTTGGAGAGAGAAAGAGATGATTATTTTAGAAAATGCAGCATTTGCTTGCTGACCTAACATAATGTTGACCTGACAGAAGAATAGGGGAAAAGAGCTGGTGGTATTGGAAGCTGGCCATGCTTTAGTCACTTTCCACTTTGCTTGCTGGGGGCAACCCTACTCTGGGGGACCGTGGTATCCTGCAGCCCAAGGCTGAAGCAATGTTAAATGTTAGCCCTTTTAGAAGCAAAAGCTTCCCAAAGAAATCAGAGGTGCTTTCCAGGTGCTGGGTCCACAAATATGTTTTTGACCTGTCCAGGGGTATGGGCCCATAACAGGTAAGACAAGCTCCATCATGATGCATGTGGGGAATTTCAAGGATGGTAGAGAGTCGTGCTCATTTGGACAGGAAATTCATCTCCTGTGTTCCATGTGTACATGGCACATAGTAAGCACTAAATAGGTATGTATTCGCTGAGTAACTGGATCATATGCAGGACAGCTAGACATGGAGGTAGAAGTAAAAAAAAATATACTAGCTGAATAGATAGGTGTTTGCTGAATTTAATCCTTGCACACAGAAAAATCTCAGTAAATGTTCCTTTGTGTAATCAATGGATATTTAATTAACTTGTAATAACTACTTTATTAATTCTAGAGCAGTAATTTCAGTCTCCTTAAAAGTTGCCTAGCATTTTCCTTTGTTAGTCTGTTCTGGGGAGATGAGTCACAAGTATTAATTACTGTGTGGGGAGTCATTTTTTTTCTCCTTTTTAAATACAATGATAAGCATGTTGCACTAATACAAAATAATTCTTAAGTTTTCAATAATTTGGAAGTTATTAGCAATTGTTGAACAAAGAGGAGATTTTATTCAGTAGGGCAAGCAGATGGCAAAAGATGACTGGCTAAAGGTGTTGAGTTTCTGGTTCTATTGAAAAGTTATTTAAGAATAAATAAAAGTGGAGAACATGTAACTACCCCGATGGAGTCATCATGGGACATTAAAAATCTGGTCACCTTAGCTGGTAAACTGTGCAAGTAAGAAACAATAATGGCATGGATATCATGACCCTTGTCTAGTAGTGACCTCAATTTGCATTTTGGTTCTGGAAAACACAAATAGATTAAGAGAATACCAAAGATCAAGGACCTGCCTATGATTTGCATCTTTACATGGTGATTAAGAATTTAAGAAATTAGAGTATAATATTTATAACACTATATAGCAGAAATATCACCTCCACTTCTTGAACTTGTGAGGGTAGAAAGACAGAAAGGGCCACTTTCTTCACTTAGGCAGTTGATAACCATTAATTTTGTAACAATTTTCCAATGATTGCTTGCTGTAAAAATGTAAAATGGTACCAGAAGATTTTCATGTATTATTCACACTGTAATTTTGGTTTATTTCCTTCTAGACATTTTTCCAGTCATATTTTCTTAATAGTTATGTTGTACTTGTAATTTACTGTGACTTTCTAAAACTTAGTGTTATAAGTATTACTTATGTTTGTAAAGCAAAAATATGGAAACAAAATTAATATGCATTATATATAATGGACACTTTTAAAAGTATTGGTTATGGAAATAAAATTATTTAACAATCCTCATACAACTGGCTATGTAGAGTCTATTTTTCCTTTCTGTTGTTACAAATGAGACAAATGTAATGCATGCTTTTTTAAAAATACACATTGATTCTTTCAGGATTTTGACTATTTTCTTAGAAGAAAATTCTATAAGGACAATTAGTGAGTGAAAGTTTATAAATCTCTTTTTAATGACTCTTGAAGCAAATGTTTTTCAGGACCTGATTTTTTTCAAGTGACAGCAAATAGTTTAGGAATAAATAGGGGGAGCACTCTGCCTACCTGGAGCACACCCATGCCTTTCTCTTCCCCCTCTTCTTCCCTCTCAGTCTTGCCTCTCCTAAACTCTAAGGGTCCCCGTGAGACTTGCAACCAGCGGAACAATGGGCAGTGGCAGCTCAGCCTGGTCTAACCCCCTGAACCTGTCTCCAAGACTCCCTTTCATCTGACTTCTCAGTGAGCCAAAGCAGCCCTGCCTAGGATTTCTGTTAGTTCTTCTATCCTAAGCCCTTCTTTGTTTCACTGTCCCTAGCTTTAATAAATGTACTCTCAAAATCACACACATGCACACAAGAAGAAATAAAAGGGGCCTATATTAGATGAAAACTATTGGAAACAAGTAACTACAGGAAGGGAAAGAGCATCTGGATGGCTAAAACCAGGAACTTAAATGCCCCCGGGGGGCGTTCTCTGACTCTGTTTCTTTCCAGGCCCAGTGTGCAGCCTCATTTCATTCATCTGCTGGTCAACTTTTAATTTTTTCCCCATGGGGAACACAGCATCCCCAAACTTTTGGACTTTTATCAGTAACAAGGGACTGGATTTAGTTCCAAGAGGAAAGGCTCTCGAGAACGATTTTAATCCTGGCCTGGCTCGGTCAGGAGCAGTTATGAATCCACACCAGCAAAGCAGGCAAGATCCTGTAACAGAGACAGGTTTCAAGTCCATTATTAGGCCCATTTGTAAAGAATGATGTACTGAGGTGAGCTAGGTATGTTGTTATTTATGTCCATACCAGTGATCGCATTACCTTATCAGGTAGCAATTCTATCAGGAGTATACAAAGGTGCCAGCCAGTTTTACTAATTTTTCACCACTATTGACTATTGACATTATTATGATTATGGTTGTTTCTAATATTTTCATTCTGTTTCAAGAAGTTGGACTGAACACATCTATGTAACACCTCATTCACCCCAATTCCATTGGAATGACATTAAATAAGTACAACAGGAGTAAATCCTTAAGGCCAGCTGATTAGCAACCTTAATTTCACCTGCAACAGTAATTCCTCTTTGCCAGTGAACCTAAATATAACAGGTTCTGAGGGTTAAGACATGGGCGTGTGTGGGTGAGAGGGTGACATAATTCTGTCTACTATTTTTAAGGGACTTTGAACAGAAACACACTTCTATGAAAATAGAAAGTAGACAGTTTCTTCTTGACTTGGTGACATTTCTATGTTGGCAGACTCTCAGACATATTAGGTGTTCAGTAAACCATTGTTTGTTGGATGTTTGGAGGAGAGAAATAGAAGGCGATAAAGCTTGGACCCTGGGGGGTCTGCAGGCCTTGGAAACATGGATAGACATGTAGGAGCATGTGGAGAAGTTTCTCTGGAGACATTCTGTGAGTGAGGGGCTGTGCAGCAGGATCTTGCTCTCAGATATTTGCCCTTCAAATATTTTAGAGAGGGGGACATGGATAATATCCCAGGAAATTTGAAATGTGTGAGTGATACAAATTGGGAAGGGAAAGGAGGTAGAACATTTGAACCATAACTTGCATTATTTGTGGTCTGGGTCAGAAATGGTTTTTTGAGGTACCTATCCACTGGTGGTGAGGGTTTAGAAAATAGGTTTTTTTTCTTTCTATTTTGTTGTAGGTGGCGATGGTGGCTTGGGTTGACGGAACAACTGCAAGGCTCCGAATGTGCAACTGAAGTGTGGAGTTAGGAAAGGGTGAAGTGCCCATGGGAATTAGCTGCAAAGATTTTTCAAGGTTTGTTGCCTGGTACATGCTACATGGTAGATTTTCCCTACAAGCACCTTTTCTTTATATTTCTTCAACATAGAAACTATTTTCCCCTCTGGTCTGAGCATGATGCTGGGTTAGTTTATGACACATCAACTTTACAGTGGATATCCGCTTTATTTCTTTTTAAAATTCTAAGAATCTTGAAATAAATTCTTTTTATTTAGTGCTTTTTATATATGTGTGAACAAAATGTTCTACTAAATCTAAACAACCTAAGCTTTAAATTTTGAATAACTATGAGAAAGTTGAGTACCAGAGATTCAAAGAAAAACACATGCGAAGTCAAATGTGGTTCCTTCCTCCCAAAGCCAACTTTCATGATAAGCTATTCAATTGCGATTCTCTCATGATCGGGGACAGAAAACTGCACTTAAAAACTTACCAGGATGTTTTTTTTTGTTTGGTTCAGGATAAGTAGTATTGATATGTGATAGAAGATATCTTTTGAATCTTGAGGATAAGGGCTGTGGCTTTATGAACGGGGAGTTTTAATATGTTTTGTGTCATGAATACTCTTACATGACATAGTTCATGACCCTTTAACGTTCTGGAACACAGGAAAATTTTAGGCTTTGATAAGGTAAACAAGTAGCAACGTTTTGTTCCTTTTCAACCACATTTGAAGTATTATATTTCAGACTCTGTATTATATATAGGATTTTAAATATGGTTTATATTTAGGTTTCATGAATATTATATGAGATAAAGTTTGGTGTTCCACTTCATGATGTATATCGATATATGTATATTTTCATAATAAACTTTATTTTGGAATAATTTTAGGTTTGCAGGGAAGTTACAAAGATAGTATAGAGAGTCCTGTATACTCTTCCTCTAGCTCAAGCTTTTCCTCGTGTTATTGTCTTACATTACTCTGGTACATTAGCCAAAACTGAGTGAGCAGGGTTGCTACTTCCTGATAACTACACTCCAGGCTATATTCAGATTTCACCAGTCTTTCCCCAGTGTCCCTTTTCGGTCCCAGGATCTCATCTTGGGTGCCACATTGCATTTAGCGGTCACGTTTCCTTAGTCTCCTTTGTTCTGTGATGTTTTCTCAATCTTTTCTTGTTTTTCATGATCTTGGCAGTTTTGAGAGTATTGGTCAGATATTTTATAGCATGTTCCTCAGTTTGGGTTTGTCTGATGTGTTCCTCATGATGAGACTGGTTATGGGCTTGGGGACAGAAAACCACAGAGAGGAAATGCCCTTCTCATCACAAAGTGACAGGGTTACATGATGTCTATGTGACTTACCCCTGGTGATGCTCACTTGATCACTTGGTTAAGATCAGACTTACCAGATTCCTACACTATAAAGTTATTATTTTCTCCTCTCTTTGGAAGTGAGTCACTAAATCCAGCCCACACTCAACGGAGAGGGGCTAGGCTCCGCCTTGTGGAGGAGGGCCTATCTGCATATGTGATTTGGAATTCCAAACTGTATTGTTTTAAAGATTTTATTTATTTATTTTTAGAGAGAGGGGAAAGGAGGGAGAAGGAGAGGGAGAGAAACATCAATGTGTGATTGTCTTTCATGCACCCCCAACTGGGGACCTGACCCACAACACAGGCATGTGCCCTGACTGGGAATCGAAGTGACAACCCTTTGGTTTGCAGGCCAGTGCTCGATCCACTGATCTACACCAGCCAGGGCTCAAAACTGTATTTTGATAATATTTTAAATCTAAGGATTTTGCCCTCATTGGACCTGTACTATGTGCACATGAGGAAAGGAAATGCTGTACACACAGGCTGTGGTGCAAGCTCTTTCTTATTGTCTCAGTCCTGAATAAAGAACAGGTGGCCTGTGCAAAGTGGACACTCAAATCTTTTGTCTAAAATGTCCAACCATATTGATCTATGCAGGATTATGGTGGAAGTAAGTGGAGTGAGATTTGCACATTATTTTGAATGTATTTTCATCTTCAGATAAAGTGAAGCTGAATTCTAAAATAGAATATGTTAAGCTGATTGATTTTAAGCCAAAGTTAAGGTATGACAAACTTCACATTTGTATGTCTCAGTTTCAGTTTCAACTGTTCCTTCACTCAGTGGCCAGCTGATAAATGGGTTTCAATCCTGATTGACATCACTGTTTTCTCTCTTGGACCTTGGCATCCATCCCTAGAACAGATGTTAGGGATTGAGTTGTGTCCCTTTTAAATTCGTATCCTGAAACCCTAACACCCAGTACTTCAGAATGTGACCTTGTTTGGAAATAGAATCTCTGTAGATGTAATTAGTGAGATGATGTCATTAAGGTGGGCCCTAAGCCTATAAGACTGGTGGCTTTATAAAAAGGATCAATTGGATCACAGAGGTGGACACACAGGGAGACACACAGAAAGATTAAGGAAGAGATCTGGGTAATGTTTCTACAAGCCCACGCCACCGAAGATTGCCAGAACACACCAGAAGTCAGGTGAGAGGTATGGAATAGATTCTTTTTCACAGAACCCAGAAGGAACCAATCCTGCCAACACCTTGATCTTGAACTTCATTTCTCTGGTACTGTGAGACAATAAATTTCCATTATTTTAGCCACCCAGTTTGTCTTCCTTTGTTACAGCATCTGTAGGAGAGCAATACAGCAAATAATCAAAGTTGGACTGAGCAACCCAGCTCTTGTGGCTCAAAGCTTGGTTGTTTATTTGGTTTTATCTTCGGCATAGACTTCAGAAAGAATCTGCAATTCCTCATTTATTATAAGCCCTTCACAACAGAAACTTTTACTGAATGTTCACTTAAGATTGTTCTATGGTGTGGCTGATAGTGAAATTTGTACTATTTTTGGCCATATTTAAGGTCTTTGCCTTCCAAAATCTCCTTCAAACCCTGACAGCTTTCCATTTACTGACCCTACTCTGATGACAAGCCAATGCTGACTTTGGCAGTCAAGTTTCTGCCCACTTCCTCACAGTTGAACCAATGGCTGAAGCATTTAGTTTTGCCTTTCGATTGGTCATAGGTGAGGTGAGGTATATACTGTATACTTTTTTTCTGATGAAGCAGCACTACTTTCCAAGGTGGAATGAAATGTGGTTGTTCATTTAGCAGCTGAGTTGAAAAGGTTCTTCTATCATTTCCCTGTCAGCCAGGGCTCCATGGACCACCTAGAGCTCTGGAGGTAGAGGGTAATTCTATACAGATGTGTCTGGCACCTAGCAGACTATAAGAAATATTTCTCAACTCATTTAGGAATATATTCCCATAAAAGATCTAATTACTTAAGTGATAGACTGGAGAATGGAGAAGAGAGGTAGTGGGTGATTGTATTCATTAAAGAAATTTGAAAAGTAACTCCTTGAAAGGTATTATCATATACTAGTACTTTTCTGGAATAGTTCAACTTATCCTTTAGGTATGTCTGCTGATAGCCCAGGGAAACAGGACTGACTCAGTATCATTATGATTATTTAGCATTTATAGGAACTGAAATGTGGAAATGAATGAACAGTTTATAGACACATCTCCTCTTCCCTTACTCTAAAGTTTTCTTCAAATGTGATTGAAGCTAACATTTTCTTAGGGAGGTAGCTTGGACATTTGAACAAGCAGATGGAGACTTGGCACTTTGGTAACTTGAGGGTTGTGGAGGGTGAAATGTGGGAACCTTCAGATGTATCTCCTTTAAAAGAAGAAATACAAGTGCTGGGCAAGATAGTGCTCCCTAACTGTGGGGGGTGAACACAGCCTGTGCCCAAAGCAGAGACCCCTGGAGAGCAGATTCTGTGAACATCACTATTCAATTGAGAGTTACCAGTTGGGAGTCTAGATGCAGCTTCCATGTTTGCATATCATGTATTCTACTGAATTCACTTCCTACATTTCATTTTCAGAGCAAAAATTCTAATTCATCCACAAATGTGCCTATCCCATTTCTTTTTGTGGTTAGTGTATTTTAAAGAAAGAACCTCCTGCTCTGATTTCTCCAACTCTCAATTTTTTATCTCCTATCTGGAAATTATTGCAGCCTGGACAATCCAAAGGGCAGTTTGAGGGCAACCTTTTGTTCTCAGCATGGCATCAAACCTTACATTGGGAGGTAATGACAGGGTGAAGAAAGCATTGCCAATAGCAAAAGTGTGTGTGTGTGTGTGTGAGAGAGAGAGAGAGAGAGAGAGAGAGAGAGAATGAGAATGAGAGAGAATGAGAATGAGAGAACGCACTGAAGACCTAAAGATCTTGTTGTAGTGAAATTATCACTTATTGGAGCAGAATCAAACAGCACACACTTCTGCTAGAGCCAGCCTGAGACTTGAAAAAACAGGAGGAGGCAAGGAAAGAAGCTTACAGGAGAAGACAGAAGTAGAATAAAATAAGATTAATAGAATAGAATAGAATAAAATAGGGAAGCAGTGCCTGGTGGAAAGGTACAGGAGCAGTGACCAGGCCACAGCGGAGATGATAATTCACCCAGGCTACCAGTGAATGGCAGAGAAGAGACGCCATGTCTGGCTGGAAGAAAACACGAGCTGTTTTGCCATGTAGAAACTCACCATCCTACATGTCTTGGCCCATCAGGAGCTGGTTCTATTATGGCACTATAAAATAGTTGTTCATAATTGTGATCTTTAGGCATAAGAAAAATTATGCTCCCATATTTTACTTAAGAAGGATTCGATTTTTATAATGAATGAAATGTTTAACGTAAAAGTTGAAGTCTGAGCAATAGGGTTAAATTCAGTAATCTCTGAAGGTGTTCTACTGATTCACTGGGTCCTGAAATGTTAGAAACTTGGTGTGGAGATTGTGCTCCACATTGTTATTGAGATAAAAAGATTGGAAATTAAATTTCAGAAAAAAATTTATTGCCTTGAAATTATTACCTTTGCAGTGGGGGTAAGTTGTGTAACATAGACATTGAAGGATGAAAGGAATAAAAGTACAGATGAACTAAAACACAGATACAGACACAGACACAGACACTTAGGCACGCCCACGTGATCAGTGCTATCTTCTTTGATTTTATCTTCTCTACCCCTTGCCTTTTTACAGTGAAGGCTGTATTTGTTACTCTTGGTTTCAGGATCTCTAAGTATGTGGTCTCCCCAGAAGGTGCATGTAACTAGTAGGAGAAAAAACTCTGTGTAATAAAAATTGTTAGCATATTATAGGCTTCAAGAGCTATTTTATCAGCTACGTCTCCCCAAATGACTTATCCTGCTTCCTCCCCTCCCCCATTTCAAAGTGGCTCTAAGCACACATTTGTAGGGCTCTCTCTGCTCATGAATTATTGACAGCAATCCCTTTCTCCACTCCCACGGGCACTGCTCGAATCCTGCGGTGAGCTAGCACTTTAACAAGGGGAAGTCAGTGAGTAAGAGTCTGTTATTTCATCATCACAGTGAGCAGAATTGCCACCTCCCTATGTGTTGTTTACTAACTCACTGGGCACCAACATATCTCATTAGAATAGGAAGTCCAGGATCTGGAGTGTAATGTCCCCTCATATCTGGTTCCCTTGGGAGAAGAAATTGCTGAGCCCCAAAGAGATGGTTTTGAAGGATCAGGAAGGGACAATTGGAAGGCTCAAGGCCATTACTATAGGGCTGGATGGAAATCACCTAGGAGACCCCTGGAATGCATTGCTTGTCTTCTCACTTTTCAAATATGCATTGGCTTCTAAGGCACATGTCTGGGATGCCCCAAACATTGAAGGGACAGGTAAACATTTAGACAGTAGACAGATAAAGTCACAAGAATGATAAATCCTTGAGCTTGGAGGGAGCTTTGTGTTTGCTCTCTGACTTTTGTTTACTTGTGTCTGTGAGGATTTTGCAAGTGAGGCCCAGGGAGGGAGAATAATAGGTAATCTGTGCTGCCAGCTACTGAGTGGGCTGTGGGTGCTGAAGAAATTGTGGAAATTTTGTAGACTAATAGATTATTTTTGAAACTGCAATAGTTCTGTGAGAATTACTTTGCAAGTTTTGAAATAAGTTGTAGAAACTGCCGAGCGAAATTTTCTCTTTTACCCCCTCCACCCCCCTGCCACCCCAAAGATTTAAAATGAGCCAAATTTAGTGCTAGTTTTGAAAGCACTTTCTCACTTTGTCTTAGGGATTGAGAGTGAAGAAAATTAAGTGTTATCTGCACTGGATCTTTGAATGTGGGTGAGAGGAAAAGCAAAGCCCTGGGTTATTTTAATTGAGGAAGACAGTAGGAGATTGAGAGATTTTTGGCCATCAAGGGCCAACGAAGGCATTTGTTGGAAAGTTCCCCGTGTTGTCCTGGAGGAATCTGAGGCTCCCAATGATAATAACCTGATTTCTCTTCTCTTCTCTTCTCTTCTCTTCTCTTCTCTTCTCTTCTCTTCTCTTCTCTTCTCTTCTCTTCTCTTC
>VMDR010007230.1:0-32660 GCA_007922815.1 Macrotus californicus | reverse complement strand
TAATATGCCAAAAATGTCACTTATTTTCTCCCATCTTCAGTATTAAAATGTCTGCACAAAAATTCACCAGTTTTGATAGGTATTTTATTAAATGCACGCTGATTTGACAGCTGTCAGAATACAGTCTAACAGAATTGTTTTGAATGAAGTGAAAGACAACTAAGCACTGCTAGAGCCATCGTATGGAAAAAAACAAATGAACTTTTGGGCCAACCCAATAGATTAGTAATTACCAGGGATTGTGGTGGACAGGAGAGTGAGGGGAGAGTGCTGGTGGGTTATGTTTTAAGTTAGAAAGTGGTGATGGGTGCACGACTCTGTGCCTAAAATATAAACCATTAAATTGTACACTTTATAAAGGTGAATTTTATAGTATGTGTGTTATGTTTATATCTCAATAAAGCTGTTATTCTAACAATATGAATAAGATTGTGAGTGGTTGTGCTACCAGCATCGTATCAGAGGCATCAGCCTAAGAATTTCATGCTAAAAACCCTGAAGATAGAAGTGAATCAGGTTAGGGAGGTTATAGCTTAGAGATTCAGAAAGTAGGTTTCAACAAGAACACCGTGATCAACAGTGTGAGGCATAGAGGAATGTTGGGATACAACCAAAAACCAAATTGTCTTTTGAGGAATTTTATGTCTGAAGTATGTATTATTTTTATTCTGTCTTATTATTTACTGTTCCATCTTACCTGAGTTTGAGAGAGTATTCTCAGCTAGGTAGTGAAGGCTCCACCGTAGTAACCATTCTACTGGCATTATTTGATGTCATAAATACGGAATACCCTGCTGGTCTGGGGAAGCAGGGTTGTTATTTGTGGTTGAAATATCTGAGGAGTCTGTTTCAGAAGTAATGATCCTGCATTTATTTCCTTTGTATGTAACTTAGCTCTTTTGCCTCAGGCCATCATCTCTAAGATCTCCTACAACTTTTACCCAGGACCCCTCCAGGCCTTCCTCTCCCTTTCACCTGTCCATCCCTTTCACTTATCCATCTGTCTGTTCAGCCCCCTCCTAGTCCATTCCCAAGACTCACGTCATTACCGCAGCTACTACAGTTCTCTCTACTTTGAGACCTCTCTTGAAAAATATTTTCAGTGCGCATTTTCAAGCAAAAGGCTTCCAGAGAAAAGATTGTTTCCAGGTATATCTGTCCAGGAGTTACAGACAGAGTTGTTTCAAAGGCATAAGGTGCGGGCTCTCAGGTTATGAAGGCCCTGTGTTAGTCATTGCTGCTTTCGGGGTTTACTTTCCCCCAGTCCTCCACACCTACTTAATGGCTGCTGATTCTTACTTACACTGCTGCCTTGCTGTCTTCTCAGCCTAGCCTATGTGAAAGTTTACAATATGACTACCCTCACAAGATTGTCCATTTGAATTCCTTTGTTCTTAACACTTAAATATATCAATTTAGAACACTTGTAGGGTTTTATCAATATTGATATGTGTATATAAATTTTATCTCTTCAGCTCTCATACTTTTTTCAAGATGAGTAAATCTGATGTATTTTCTATTCCCCACAGAGCTTTTATTAAGCATTTGTTTACTCATTTAAGTAAAAAAATAGGTTTTTGTTGGTGTTGATTTGTGTTGTGTATGTATATTTGTGTGTTTTTGTGGGTGGGGTATACGACTAACAAATCAGATGTCTTTAAAATATACTGCACGACTACAGTAGGAAAATTGTTTATTTTACTAATAGCTCTCTTGATTGCGTGCTCACTGTTTGTCATGCACTGTTGGATTAGCTTTTTTAACACCCAGAACAGCCCCGCTTACCCTGTTTTACAGAGGAGAGGAGGCATCCAGGAAGTAGCACGTAGCTAGTCCGTGGCAGAGTTGGCATTCAGACAGCTCCACAGCCAGTGCTCACAGCCTTTTCTTTATATCGCTTCTTATGATAAACTGAATATCTTGTAAAGTCTTACAATTCAACAGTCGAAACTGAGCATCATACGTGATAATTCTTGTGACATAAGATTTATTTTATAACAGATAAATATAATACTAACAAATTATCAGTTGGATGAACAACTGATGATAGGGCTTAAAAGTTAAGTGCACTCACCTTAAATAACTAGTACGGAACAGAAAAAGCAGAGAAGGTGTTATGCCTAGTCCATTATTCAATACCCAATGTTCTACTGATTCCAGAATCCATGCATGTAACCTAGGTTGCACCTTAGTATCTAGTGCACCCTTTAAAAAATAACAATAGAAGTCATTATGTGATAGCATTCAGCATTCAGTGCTATAATTAATAACATCCGAAAACTATTGTGGTATAACACAATGCCATCATTTATAGTTGTCATTTATTCAACAATTATGAGTCCCAGAGCTGTCATAATTTAAATTAGTAATTATTAGTTATAATTTTTAAAAAGATGTCAAATAACATTTGAGTGATATTTGAAATATTTAAGTCAGTTTATCTATTCATACAGGAAGATACTCCCTTGGAAATGTGATACTACCCATATTAAGATATTTCATAAGTTGTACATGTCACATTATTAAATCATGTTATAACTCCTGAAATGGCTTTCCTGTATATGTTACTAATGGTGTCTACTCTCACTTTGAAATCATGCCAAGTGTACAATAGCCTGTATAGTGTGAAACGAACGAAAGGCCGTATGCACGTTTACACATGTAATACACATATATGACTGCATATACTTTCCCAAAGATAGGTCAGAAGTGTGTACTCAACAATGGTTTCCTCTCGGGAGAGAGACCTGGGAGCACATGAGAGGAAGACTTTTTCACTGCATTGTTTTGAGAATACATATATATATACTTTTTGCCCATTAATGTGAATTAATTTTGTTATAATTAAAACCAAAAACAAGTTGTATACATTTTGCAGTTTCTTGGTTCTAAATAAAACAAGAATTATTTCATATATATGAAACATGGATTGTTGGTATTCAAAATTTAGCTGCCAGTCTATTTTTAATAACTTCTAATATTCTTCAGGACTCTACAATGCTTATAATTAATTACCATTATTCAATAATAGAAATAGGAAGAATAGAAGTATTTCTCAGAAATTTATTTTTTGTGTTAGTTCCTGATACCATTTGTATCAGGTCAATTTTTTAAGCAACAAAGTGCTTAAAAATTTCACTTGCTCGGATTTAAGGCTGAGTATTATTCAATTCATCAAATATCTGAGCAACTGCAATTGAAATAAATAGATGCTGACATTTTCTTCAAATTTTAATAGAATGTGGGTCTCTAAAATTTGAACTTATTTTTATTTTTTATTTTTTAACAACATATTTGAAGATTGTTCTATTTTAAAAAAATATTTATTTTAGAGAGGGAAAGGGAGAGAAACATCAGTGTGTGGTTGCCCCTTGTGGGCTCCCCACTGTGGTCCTGGCCTGCAACCCAGGCATGCGCCCTAGACTGGGAATTGAACCAGCGATCCTTTGGTTCCTAGGCCGGTACTCAATCCACTGAGCCACACCAGCCAGGGCTTGAACTTATTTTTAGATGAATTGTAACTTAAAATACTTTTTGACTACATATTCTGATCCATATTTTGGGACATAATGAAGAATATTCAAATTGCAAATTGTCAAAATCAAGAAACGTGAATGGCTTATTCTTCTTTCTTGTTTTACTATGGCTAGCTAGAACTGCCAATACAATGTTGAATGGAGGAAATAAAAGATGCATCCAGTTAGAAAGACATGAAGTAAAACTATCTTTGTTGAGACATAATATTGGTATTTACATAGAAAATCCAAAGGAATCTCTACCAAATATGTTGGAATAAAACTAGTAAGTGAATTTTAGCAAAGTTGCAGGATATAAGACTAGAAAAAAGCAGTTATTGGATTTCTATATACTAGAAATGAAAAATGAAAAAATTGAAATAAAAAATACAGTGTAAATAGCATCAAAAAATACGAATTTGAGGCCTGGCCAGTGTGGGTCAGTTGGTTGGAGCGTTCTCCCACATACCAGAGGGTTGCAGGTTCAATCCTCAGTCAGGGAGCCTGTGAGAGGCAACCAGTTGATGTTTCTCTGTCACATTGATGTCTCTCTTCTCGTCCCCCAGAGTAAATCCTCAGGTGAGGATAAAAAATATATACATGAACTTACAAAATTACAAAAGACCTATACATTAAAAACTTCAAAATATTGCTGAGAGAATTAGAGAAGACAGTGTCAAAGTGTACGGTGTTCGTGGGTCAGAAGACTGAGTCTCAGAAAACATCAATTCCATCTATACATTCAACACAAACAAACTTCTACAGGCTTTCTTTGTAGAGAAAGTTACAGGGAAAAAAAATGATTCTAAAATAAACATAGAGAAGCAAAGTTCCTAGAATAGCCAAAGCAATTTTGAAAATGAAGAATAAATTTGGAAGCCTTAATACTACCTGATTTTAAGAGTGATTACAAGCCTCAGTGATCATGGCAGTGTGGTACTGGCATCAAGAAGACAACTAGGTCAGTGAAAACATCATCCAGAAATATACCAATATTTAATATGCAAAACATGTTCTGAAAAGATGCAATGTAATTCACCAGAAAAAAGGGTATCCTGAAATTTTCATACATTACTGGTGAGGATATAAAATGGCACAAATACTTTGAAAATGGTTTGCCATTTCTTAAAAACTTAAACTTACATGTGACCCAGCCATTTACAACCTAGGTATATACTAATTGAAACGACAGTATATGCCCATACAAATATTTGTACAGGGATGTTCACAGCAGCTTTGTTTGTAATCTCCCCAAACTGGAAACCACCCAGATGTTCCTCAGTAGGTGGGGAGATGAGGGAGTAAGCGATCCCATCTGTTAAAGGGTATGTTTTATTACGTTCAGTGATTCCTTCGGATTAAGACCCAGTAGACTCTTCTGCACTTTGCAAAGCACTGGCAGTGTGGACTTGCTGATGGTCATATTGGAGGTTTTTGTTCACCCAGCTTTACATATTCAAGACAGTGAGCTGTAGTGTTATTGTATTTAGAGATGAAAAGCAATGAGTAGACAGAAAAATAATTACCTCTGTTGAAGTCTGTTCTCTAATTAAATATGTATATTTTTGCTGGAGTGATTGTCATTTGCTCCTCTGTACTAGATTTACCTTAAATTAAGTTGCAGTCTATTTTAATTATGGAAAGTGGCCCAAAAGCATTTATTAGAATGCAGAAATACCTAAGACACTGCAGAAAGAGCAATGAAATTTAATACAGGGGCCTAGAAAATATGCTAATGGTTTTAGTAGAGTCATCTTTGTTCTCACTGCTGACAGAATTGCATAATACACTGTCATCTGCTGAGGTTTTTGTAACAAACCTTTGACTTAGAGTCACTTTGCCATTTTATTTTCCTAATGACTTGACAAACCATGCGGGAAGGGAAACAAACTGCATTCTTAACTCTGCCCTCCCTCGCTTAACTCCACATCCTCTCCTACAAAAACGAAAGGCAACTGAACTACAAATGAAAATACAGTTGGGATTTAGATGAAAAAGTGCAGAAACAAGGTCAAATTGAGAAGCAGGGTATCATGTTGGAAAGACAAGGGCTTTGGAATTTGAGTTTTAATTGCAACTCCAACCTTCACTCTTTCAATTTAGTTAACCTCTCAGTTTTCTCATTTCTGAAATGGAAATAATATAATACCACCTCCCGAATACCAGGAGATCGAACCAGTGTTTATTGTTATTGTAAAGAGAGATATTAACCTTGGATGTAATTTTCATCACAGGGCATTTATTTGTTAACACTGTCAGTGAGCTTCTTCTGTGGGTCAGGTACTGTATTAGATGCTACATATACAAAGGAAACCAGTATGATGCAGTTCTTATCTAAAAAAGGGCTCAAACTCTAATAATGCATTCTTAACTTGTATCTAAATCTTTGATTGTGTAGAATAGCAAAGGTACATTAAGAGAATTAGTGATAAAAAATTTGTTGGCACTAGTAGGTTCAAAAACTAGTCTTGCTGTTGACCAGAAGGCAGTTGCCTAAGAAAGTAAAGAAACACGTGATTTTAAAGATTGTGAAGCTACCAGTGGTTTCATTCTCATGCAAATGAATACATGTTAACGTCTGGATTTTATTTATTTATTTTTTAAATAGTCTTTTTTTTAAATTAAGATTTTATTTATTTATTTTCAGAGAGGGGAAGGGAAGGAGAGAAAGAGAAGGAGAGAAACATCGATTGGTTGCCTCTCGCGCGCCCCCAGCTGGGGACCTAGCCTGCAACCCAGGCATGTGCCCTGACTGGGAATTGAACCGGCAACCTTTCGGTTCTGAGGCTGGCGCTCAATCCACTGAGCCACAGCAGCCAGGGCTGGATTTTAAAGTGGTACATTTTCATAGCACAATTTACAATAGCCAAGTGCTGGAAGCAACCTCTAAGTGCCCATCAGTCAATGAGTGGATCAAAAAACTGTGGTACATTTACACAATGGAATTCACACAGCAGAGAGAGAGAAGGAGATCCTACCCTTTGCAACAGCATGGATGGAACTAGAGAGCATTATGCTAAATTAAATAAGCCAGGCGGTGAGAGAAAAATACCACATGATCTCACCTTTAACTGGAACATAATCAACAAAAGAAAACAAACAAAATACAACCAGAGACATTGAAATTAAGAACAATCTAACAATAGCCAGAGGGGAGGCAGAGGGGACAGTGAGGGAAAGGGTTTATAGGAACCACTATAAAGGACACATGGACATAACCGAGGGGAAGAGTGGAAGCAGGGGAGGGAGGTGGGATTGGCCGGGGTCGGGGGGAATGGCATGGGGGACATTTTTAAGAAAAGCGGTACATTGATAAGTACTTGAGACATTATCAGAAAAAAAAACAACTTCTTTGCACCTTAATCGTAAATTAGTTAAAATGCATGTTTTCACTTATGTTTTCTGTTGGTGTTGTTTGTAAAGATAACACATTAATTAGAGAAAATTCATTATAAAAGTATAATAACATTTTGGATTTTGTTTTTGGTAGAGTTTAAGTCTAGACTACTATTTTGTTATGCTTATGTTTTGGTACAAATACTAGTCCCTGGAGAGACTAGTTTATACTGTTCAAATTTCTGTGAGGCAGTCATAGAGCAGAAAGCCTGTTTTGAACACATAATGGAAAGCATAATTACCAGGCTATCCATACATTTCGGATAGCAGCCCCTGAGAAGATGCTGGGAAAACGCTGATAGACTCACCGTACTCTCCAGTGTTTCTTTGGGTTGACATCTCTCAGTGACCCCTCATTGCTGTCACCATTCTGTCCTAGTTCACTTGCGTTGCCATTTTGCAAACTTTTCCTGCTCTCACCTGAGTTTCTTCTTTGTTATGCCCCAGTTTCTTAGATAAATCATCAAATTAAGTGAGAGTGATTTAGTGCCAACTTAGAGGAATTCAAAGCCAGGAGAAAAAGTAAAATAAAACGTGAAGAAAATGACAGAAGAGAGAAAGGATTCGAACTGGGTGTTAAGAATGGGAACTCTGACTGAAAGTTCTGTTATCGGAACATTCTACTCTTTGTATGTGACCCTGTGACCCTGCACTTGGGCCCCTCCCTTACCAGCAGGAAAGTGTCATGGCCTCTTAGTTTCCGTGTCACTTCAGTCCAGGAACCTAACCTCTGGACGCATTCACCTCAAGTCTCAAAGCTAAAGAATTCATGTTATATTCCACAAGAATAGAACTAGAGGGGAAAATTTTTCCTAATTCAGGGCTTCTTACCTAGGTGTTAATATGGCTACAGGATCTTCAGCTCGTCTGTTCATTTCGGGCACTTCCAGACCTTACCATTCTTTTTACCAGATTGGGAGAAAATGGAAATAATCTCCCAGCCCAGAAAATCCTCTCCAGAAATGTAGGAAAGAAAGAGCATAGTTTTATTATTGAATAAGCATTAAGACTGCCATGAGAGCAGGCTGACAGCTGTCAGGAGGTGGGTTAGGCTGGGTGGGAGGAGGGATAGAGTGAAAAAAGAAAAAGGAAAGAACTCCTGGTCAGCTGTGGTGATCGTGGGGGGGCATGGAGGAGGGTATGGGGGATAAATGGTGATGGACTGAGACTTGGGGTCGTGCACACACAGAATACAGTGTACAGATGATGTGTTGTAGAATTGTGTTAATCAGTGTCACCATGATAAATTTAATAAAAAGGAAAAAAGACTGCCATGAGCAGCACAGGCAACCCAATGAGATTGCGGACAGAAGGGAAGCTCCCCTTTGATACAGCCAGGCAGATGTGTAATCCGTTACATATGTATTCTCAGGGTAATGACAACTTGTCCTCATGTGGCAGGACTGTCCCAGCACCACTGCTATTGAATCTGATTTATCCCAACTTCTGATAGTAGTCCATCTGTGTTAGTCAGTTGTCTTTATCCAAAGGAAAAATTATTTCACATGTTCATGGCAGCAGGTGGTTATAGACGCTAGTTGCCTACATGAAACTCCTCCCACGGTGGCTGGGGGAAAGATGGCTCTGGGACCCTTAAGAAAAACATTCCTGAGTTGTGAAGTTGGCAAGAGGCTTCTTTAGCTTCCAAAAAATTTTACACATATATCAAAGATAGGGGAAGGGTTTACAGTTACAATGTTTCTCCAGGCAAAGGTCTAAGAAAAGGGAAAGTGGAAAAGGTCTCTTTTGTTGTTGGCACCAGAAAAAATTGAAAATTTTTTTAACCCTTACAATTTACTTGTGTACCTACCTGACTAGTAAATAAGTAAGTAATAAGAAATGATACAGTAAAGAGAGGCAATGTTAAGTTCACCAACATGGTATCTTTGGTAAAAGTTCTTTTCAGACTTCTGTTGCATAACTAGTGGAATACCTTGAGATTTAAAGGGTACCTGTCATATTTATGTAAAGACTGATAGGACTAAAAGAAATAAGAGTGGCCGAGATATGGGAATGTTACTACGCCAATGATGCAGTAACGTTTGCCAGTCTTGTACTTACTGTGTAACATTTCTGACATCTCTCAGAGTCAGGATTCCAGACTCGAAACCATGATGTAACTACTTGGAGTTTCCCTAAGAACTGATATTCTGCAAAGAAAAGGAAGAGATTATATGTTCAAGATCATGTTTTTACAGAGTGGTTCTTCAGGATGCCTTATATTCCTGTCTCTGAACTACTCTTGATTCTTCCATTTCTATATGACCTGCCATTTTACATAACAGTTTTTCTCAGGCATCGGGGGAAAACTATGCAAACTTATATGGGTTTAATAAAACCCAGTACATTTATGAATCTTGTATATTGGCCCCTTTTCTCCAAGTCCAGTCGTTAACTCCTAGGCTGTACACAGTCGTTAGCTCTTAATTTGCAAGAGTAGCAACTTGACTCTAGTAGAGCCTATATAAGAAGTAAATGAAAACCAAGGGACTCTTCCACCTACAGGTATGACTTGTCAGGCATCTTACAGATACTAGAAAAAGTATAACTGCATCGTGCTTTCTTTTTTAAAAATAGAGCCATTGCCAGTTATAACAGTTGTGATGTGGCACGATTTTCTGGAGTCTGTATTCCGTTCATGGGTTGAGAGTTGAAAATGGGAACATTTCTAACTTGGTGCAATTGTTGACATAAATTCTAAAATCTCGGTGAGAGAAGAATCTTCCTAACACCCAGTGATTAAACTTGTCTGTGTCCCTAGTGTTTTTCTGAATTTATACATGACATTTCGTGAAATAAGCTCTAAAGATAGACATGAATTTTCTGCCAATAATGTAAAATTTTGCAAAAAAAAAACCCCTTTAAATTCTAGTTTTGCTTTTTTGTTTGTACATATTTTATATTTTAAAGTAGTAGAAAATACATGTGCCTGTAAGAGTTGAGTTTTCATGGGGTTAAGGGGAGGCTGCTGTAGGCATCTCTAAGTTCAGATAATAATGACTCTCATGCGGAGATTGCCATTTGTCCTTTGGTGCTTTAATGCAACCCAAGAAAGAATCTGGGTTTTTTCAGAATGTCAGTAATACCTCTTTCCCGCAGATCTGCTGTTCTCTGTCCAGTCAACACATTTGAGTGTTTACCCTGTGAAGGAAGTTTTCTGGGCCCTATGGATGATACCTTAAAGGATAGTTTAAGAAGAATAACAACCTAGTCAAATCAGTTCTTTAGAACAGCCATCATTCAGTCAGTATTATATATTATGTGTTAAAGTCAGAATCAGAAGCAGTGGGTTAACAGACTGTCTCATAGTTAAATAAATGCAATAATGAGGGCCTCATCTAAGGTGTAAGTGTTGGGAATGGACTAGAAAGGAAAGAAAAATCTGTGACAGTATCTTAAATTTAATTCCCTTATCCTAGCTAATTGTGCAATAATTGTCCTGTAAATGAGGGAGTCGGTACCGCTGTCTCTGTGCCTCTCCCTCTCTCTTTTGCTGCCTCCCTATCCTTTTAGCACACCCAAATTGTGCTGCACGCCTGCGTCAGTAATGGTAGAAGAGAGGGTGTTCATCACGCTACACACTAGGTGCGGTATGTATATTGTGTTCGGTTTTTGAAAGGACCGCTAAAGAGGTGTGCGCTTTGTCTCCCTGCTAGTTGTGAAGTATTGCTTTAAAGTAAAACTTTAAATAGCCATTTAAACAGAGTAACAATTCCTGCTATAAGTAGCTGTTTTTTTTTTAAAGCATGGTAAATGTGTGTTACCCTTGGAAGAAGTGTCTTAATGTTTTTGGGTTGGGTACATTTAATATATTCTTGGTTTTTGTTGTTTAGAAGCCGAATGAGTTTCTTTTTAATCCCAAAGAATTCTCCAGAAAGTGTTTCCCCTTTTCCATGAATGAAATTTAAAGCTGAATTCATGCATATGAAATAGAATTTGAAATGAAATGTACACGTTCCCCAGACTCTTAAGAATTCTGCTATGGAAGCAGAATTAATCACAAACATTTGGGAGAGATGCACATAAAACAGACTGGTTTGTAAATCAGAAGACCCATAAACAATGAAGAGACCGTTACATGCATATACACACGAGTGTGCATTGTGTATTTAGTATAAAACTGTGAAGCTACAGAGCACAGGTGGCAAACACCGGGCCGATGGGCCAGATCTGGCCCTCCACCTTGTTTCTACCCAGCGGCAGCGCAGGCTCTCACTTAACTGTAAGGAGTAGTTACCTTTATACAGTCCTAAAATCACATCCGGCCCTTTGAAGGCAACTGCGAGGCTGATGTGGCCCCCGTTGAAAATGAGTTTTAACACCCCTGCAGAAGATTTAAGCCCACCCACAATTACAGTCTGAGTTCATACTTTGAAAAAATGGTTTACCTTGAGTAGGCCACGAAGGAAGAATAACAGATGGTTTTCTTGTTCATTACGGTTCCTGAGGGGAAGCATAAAGATAAATTGGTTTGAGGCGTATGTGGCAAAGGAGTTAACAGTGGTGGTGTTTTATTTTAACGATGGTGCAGTAAGTTTGAGGAGAAGAGTGTTAAATGTCTTTTGTGGTGTCTACTGTTCCTCCTCAAAAGTTCTGAGGTTGTCCCAGGGACATTTGTTGGTTTAGTCTACATGAATGAGCGTGTGTTTCTGCAGAGAATCAGCTTTGTGTTTATTCACTTTTGATAATGTCTAATGTCTGTTAAGTGGCTTTTCTTTGACTCTCTTCTTTACCCATCTGCCCGTAATACCTCATTTGTTTCTGTTAACTCGCGTGTGGCCTTCTGTCATTCTTTTTGATATAGTCTACTAGCTATCTGGTGTTTAAATTGTACCTCCAAGTGTTGGATGATTTTTTTGGAATTTGTAAGGCGAATTGTGAAAATCTTTTGTAAGCCTAATTTTCCATCTCGAACTTCTGATACAATAGAATAGTTCATTTAAAAATGCTCTCTCTCTTCATTTTCACCCCAGCAGTGTTAAAGGCTAAGCCAGTGGAATTGATCCGAAAGGAGAACGCAGTGTTGTAGAAGTGCTGCCTATCGGATGACGTCTTAAAGTATTCTTTTGTTTAGAAAGCTCTAAAAAAAAAGACAGAACCCGAGATTTAATATTTTTTGTAGCTCAAAGGAACCTTAGATGTTATCTGATCTCACTCTTACACTTTACAGTCGAATATGCAGGGGCCTGAGGCGTGTGACTTGCTTACGGTCACATAGTTGATGAGCAGTGGAAGCAGATCCATGCCTAGAATCGGCTGGGTAGGCCAGTTATCTATATATAGAAAACCACCATATACTGACTCATGTGCCTAGGTCACTGGTTGGAAAGCCACGTGAGCTGATGAGAATAATTTGTGCCCAAGACATTTGCCATTGCCTCTCTGGGCCACAGCTACATAATTGTTCACTTTATCATTTGTCTATCTGATAAGTATGGGCAAAAGCCCTCTTTTCTTCGGCTAAATTGGAATACAGGTATCATTTAGACCTAATATTTCCAAACATAGCTTTGCAGTGAGAAGTAATGGCAGCCTGATCTTGTATTTCAGCTCAGACAGCTCTAACTGCACCAAAGATGTGGAAGAAACCAAAAGACCGGACCCGAACCGCTGATGAGGTGTTAGAAGCAGAATTGGAGGTAAGAGGCGGTGGTAACTTTCCTTGGCCTATCTTCAGGACAGTGGTGGCATTTCTGAGGACACGTGTGGGTTTATTCCTCTTTCTTGAGATACTGTTTTCCAGGCAAAACTTGATATATCAAATTCAATGTCTGACTTTTTTAAAAGTCCATTTACAGAATTTGAAGAGATATTTTTTCATTTCACACCTGAAGACATGCTTATTGATTTTAGAAGGGAAGGCAGGTAGAGAGGGAAAGAAACATCGATGTGAGAGAGAAACATGGATCAGGTGCCTTATGTGCATGTCCCGATGGGGATCTAACCCGCACCCTAGGCGTGAGCCCTGACCAGGGATTGAACCCATAACTTTCCAGTTGACTGCATGAGGCTCTAACCAACTGAGCCATAGCAGTCGGGGCTGAAAAGATTTTCAATAAATAGCATGTTCAATGTCACTGAATTCTTGTCTGTCTCAAAACGCCTCTCCTAAAATGATAAAAGTAAGTTATTGTTTAATTTTTGTTTAATTCCTTCACCCCCTCAATTGAAGTTTTCCTCATATTAATCACATGGAAAGACTAATCTAGTAAAGAGAAGTAGGGACAGTTCTTTCAGAAACTCACTAGCAGTGATGATGGAACTCATCGGGGACATTTTAGGGAAAGTCATTTCAAATGTCATCTTTTAACTGCATTTCACTCAGTAAGATAACTTTTCACACACGGGTTTGCTTGTTTGAACTAAGCCACACCAGATTGTGTTATAGCACACCAGGCCCAGATGACGTGAGGCCGAGTCACGGGCAGGTTTTAGTTCTGAAGAGACCTCTGACAGTTTCTCACTCCGCAGCCTCCATGTCCTCTGTGGTGGGTGCTGAAGCTTGTAGATGAAGAGTAGTATAAACAGTCTCTTCTATCTATTTTGTTAGATTAATTCCTAATGAACTTCTAACATCCCATTAAGTGTAAAAATTATTTTAAAAGAACTTTAAATACATTTGTTTCTTAAGGCTTTTTTGTCTAGTTATAATTCTTACCCTCTGCAAGCAGCTCACAGTGCCCCTTTGTTATTTCTCCCTATCCTGTCATTGCTCTTACCTGGTGCTCTGTTGATGTCATAGTTAGTCCCATAGCAACCACAAACATGTTTCATAGATGTGATTTTATTGTGGTTATTGGGGCTAAGAATTGGCAGTAAGTTATAGAGGTGCATATAGTAGTTGAACTTTTTGTGGCTGAACAATAAAATGTTGCTTTTACAGAAAATAAAATACCTTCCAGAAACAGGAAAATCACTTATTCCCCGCAAACTGGTTACTCTAGATTCGACTTTTTTATTAGCTTTCTCTTATTATACTTCATGTTTCTTTGCCTTGTGGCTAGATTTCTAAGCATTACTGCCTATTAAATGGGTAGGCCACCATTCCTGTGCCTTTAAATATTCACCCTCTTCTTTAGGTCAGGGTTGGCAAACCTGTCCTATAGTGGTTCACATAGTAAATAATTCAGGCTTTGCAGACTGTACAGTGTGATCCCCGTCACAGTTTTTCATCTCTGCTGCTGTGACCCAAAATCAGCCATAGACAATACGTAAACAGATCAGTGGGGCTGTGTTGCAGTAGAACTTTACTGATGGACATTGAAATTGCATATTATAGTCATATCTCATAAAATGTTATTAAGAGTTTTTGTCAACCATTACAGATGTAAAAGTCATCTTTACCTTGGACACTATAGGGAAACAGGTGATGAGCCAGATTTGGCCCCTGAGCCACAGTTTCCTAAGATCTGCTTTGGATTGTTGTTCTTCTTACACAACAACTTTTGACTCATTTTGAACCAATCACTTTTTTTAACCTTAAAGTTTAAAAATATAATAAAAAGGTGTTTGGTAATTTGCAGACAGGCTTTTTTACAGAAATCCTAATCCCTTTCATAAGAGTGTTTGTTAGAATACATTGTGAATGCTGGTTGTCAGTGTCTTCATCCGCACTGATCATCAGGCTCTCCTTAGGAAGGTGTCAGCATGTAAAGACTGCTTCACATTATCAGCATATTGTATTGGGTTGTTCATCATCGGAAGTGTTTGATTAAATTCTTTAAATTGTAGCCTCGAGAGATAACAGGAAAGATGATTCCTCTTCAAACTCTAGTCTAGGCAAATTAAAATTCGTTTAAAATTTTTAGGATATTTCATCATTTGTTGCATACATAGTTGTCAATCTGATTTTTTTTAGCACTTTAAAAACCTCAGGCATTAAGCACACGGTTTTGTCAACTAAATTCTTAAGTTCCTATAAAAGATTCACTTTTGACAGCCCAGCCAATAAGGTACTTTCTGTTTTCAACCTGATTTTCTGAGTAAACAGTTTAGGAGCTGTTAGGCACTTAACGAGCTGGTTGAATAGAACTTCAGTTTGCTCAAAGAAAAATAATAATCATAAACATTTAATACACTATTTTTGTGGATTTCCTTGAAAAATATCTCTTTTAACAGTGTGCCTCACACATCGTAGTGATTCTCTGTTCTGGTTTGTTATTTATGGAACAAGTTTTATACTGCCTTTTCCAGTTAGAAGTTAACTTTCCAAATAATACATTCTCTTTTAATATCTAATAAACTATCCATTGTTGTTGATTTTAGGGTGTTTATGAATGGGCATTGAAATTTGAATCTCATATAATACTCGTATTGTAAAATATTATTATTTGGAATTTTTTTCAACAGTTACAACCTCTACACAGAAGATACCATATACATTTTTTTCTAAAACAGCATTTTTTTCACATTTTGACAAGATCCAAAATAAGGATTCTATATTATTGTATGTAGAATAACATAGTATGCTGCTGTTTAATAAGATTAAGTACCATTCATTGACTCAAATGCTAAATTATTAAAGATCTTCTTTGATGACCTTTAATTATAAAGTGGTATTATAAGGTCATTATGAGTTAATTTAGATTCATAAGAAGTAGAATAATAAAAAGTGAGGCTGCTAATTCATGATTCACACCTAGTAGATGTGTTTTTTCCCAACATTTAAAAGATGCCTATTTTCTGTGATGTTTTATAAAAAGAAATAATTTCAGCCTTTATTTTCTTGGGATTTTTACGTTTGTCTTTTCTTTCTTTCAAGAGTTACCATACTGTCTCTCTCTCTTCAGGGAGCCGAGAAGCATGTATGCGCATGCGTGTGTTTGTAAGCTTAACTATTTCCATTGTAGAAATAAGGCCTAAAAATCATCTGTTTCTGTCAGTAACGTTTTTTAAAAGATTTTATTTATCTATCTTTAAAGAGGGGAAGGGAGGGAGAAAGAGCAGGAGAGAAACATCAGTGTATGGTTGTCTCTCGTGCGCCCCCTACTGGGGACCTGCCCTGCAACCCAGGCATGTGCCCTAGGCGGGAATCGAACCCGTGACCCTCTGGTGTGCAGGTTGGCACTCAATCCACTGAGCCGCCACACCAGCCAGGGCTTTTGATAACATTTTAAAATTTAGTATCTTTTCCCCATGATCTGATGTATAACAGAAGAAATTTTACTAGTGTAATGCTTGTTATAGTACTTATATATAACAAAGTAGGGTTTGTAACTCTTTAATAAAAACACATAATTTCATAAACCAATTGGGGCAACCACTTTCTTGAGTATATGACATTCTCTTATACAATCTTCTGTTGAACTAGTTCAACAGAACACTTATTTTTGGTTCTCCTCATGTGAACTTATCAGTTGGAATGCCTATTTCTTTTGAATGCTTCTTCCAAAGAATAGTTTTCAGAGTGTTTACCCTTCATGAAAAAGAGACTTAAAGTTCATGAAGAACTTTGCCTCGGGAGTTTTGATAGTTCATATAACCCTTAAATCCATTTTTTGGATTTGGTTAAAAAAATGGTCAAAAATATTCTGGTGAATAATGCAATTCTATTTTGCTTTTTAAAAATAGGATATACTGGAACCCAGATTTCTCCCTAGGGGAGTATATTGCAAGCATTTTTACATATATGATTTGAATAAGGTCACAGCCTCAGAAAATTCTAAGAACCAATAAAGAAAATAGATTTTACCTGACACGTTGGCATCCTTGTAAAATGAGAGATGATCAGCTTTATGGGACTTACATACTTTAAACTATTCATTGAACTCTCCATTTTGCATCCAGAACACAGCACACACATACACACAAATAGCCTGTAGTGTTTCTTTTTATATTTGCTGAGCTGTAGTGGTAAGGGTAGGTAGGTGTGCTTGATTTAGATTTCTGACTAGGACTGTTTCATGTCCATCAAGTTCCAAGGATTAACAGTTCCTTCTATTCTAACCTTTGGTACATTTAGATTTCATTAGTCATGTTAAAGCATTTCAGTGGCCATTTAAATTGTCTGCATTATCTCAGGAGATGAAATGAGAAAAGTGTTTTAAGCAACTTCCCTTGCTAGTAGCATAGAGACTGAACGCAGGCATCCTTATCTGGAGTGACATGTTTCCCTGTGCTTCTGAAGGGATAGGTGTACGGGTCCATGTGTATTTACACACAGTGAAAAAAGTGTATAACCTCTGTGTTCATGTACGCTTTAGCCTACAGCTGAAGAAGAGCTTTCAGGTGATAAAGTACTTGAATGTGAGCAGGATGAAATGAGCCAAGGGTTTCATCCTGAGAGAGACTCCTCAGACCTAAAAAGAGTGAAAGCTGTGGAAGACAATGGAGAAGAAGCTGAGCCTGTACGTAATGGTGCTGAGAGTGTTTCTGAGGGTGAAGGAATAGATGCTAATTCAGGCTCCACTGATAGTTCTGGTGAAGGGGTCACATTCCCATTTAAACCAGGTAAGTTTTATCCCTGCCTTCCTGTGTACATCTTTCCTTCTTCCCTTTACTCTGCTGCACCCTTAGAGAAATGTTACCTCCTTATAGTGAAATAGTGGACAGAAGGGAGAGGCTCATCCTAGTGATTCTGTAATGTTTACAGGAGTGATCAGCAGACATACGTTAGTGATGAGCAAATCCAGAGAGTTCTGTGTTGGCGGAAGTGGTATCTCATGCTGGCGTTCTGCTTTTACTGGCATTGGAAGCGCAGCTGGCAAAGGGACTCAGTCATCGTTAGGCTGGTTGATTTAACAGAGGAAATTTGACTTTAAGTGAAGGGGATATTTCAGATATGACCTTGCCACTTGAGATAGTGTACTCATCATTTCACAAGGCTTGAACTCAGTTAGTTGACGGAAATTGTGTTATAGAACTGAACTCCAGGAATGAGTCAGAAGCAGTCTGATTGCATCACTGAGCACCTGCAGGCTGGGAAGTTCCTTGTGAAATGATAAACACCAGAGGACATTGCATCTTTAGACACCATCAAATGCATTAAACTTCTTTCCCAGTACTATGTAAACTGTGCTTGACTTTGAGGCTGTGGAGCTCTTTGGTGTCATAGGGAGAGGTGGTGGCTCCTTTGATAGAAAGTTTTGGACAGATGCCTTAAACTTAGAGTTCCTTCTTCATCTGCCAAATCTGGAGTGACTTCTGCATTGAGATAGGGTTTGAATGTGAAATATCAGACCTCAGAAATCATCTAGACCAGTGATTTTCAAACTGCTAATTTAAACTCATTTAATTGATTTTGAAATTAATTTAGTGAGTTACAACCAACAATTTTTTAAAAGGAGAGTAAAATATGTCAGGACATTACATGTAGTAAAGGTAATATTGTTTAAGAAACATTTTTTAATATATTTTATTGATTATGCTATTACAGATGTCCCATTTTTTTCTCCCCTTTATTCCCCTCCGCCCTGCACTGTGCCTCCCAACAGCACTCCCGCTCCCTCCCCCACCTTGGTTCATGTCCATGGGCCATTCATATAAGTTCTTTGGCTTCTCCATTTCCCGTACTGTTCTTAACCTCCCCCTGTACCTACCATTTATGCTTATTATTTCAAGTACATTATTTTATTTTCTTCGGACTAAGCTGTAGTCGGGGGAAAAACTTTATATCTAGCAACCTAAACTTTTCATAATCTTAAATGTTACTTGTTTTTGTCGTCTTACCTTTTTTCTCTCCAAAATAACATTGCCAAGTGAACAACTAAAGTACCCTTCTTTTCCCTAAAACCAAGCGTATTGTTGAATTCCTTACTTCTGAGGTATTTGTAGATGTGGTAGTTTACTTACTGAGGACCCAAAGGCTGCTGAGTGCGTATATGAAGTGGTTCCTATGTCAACTTAATTCAGATTACTCTTCTATCCGGAGATATCCAGAAGGAATAAAAGAACCAATGGCAGTATAAAGTCTTCACGGGACATTTCCTGACTGTAGCTCAATGTTGCATTTGTGTGTGTTTGTTTATAATGAGAAGAAGTAAATATTGGATTTGGTTTGTGCTTTTACTGGATACACATAGAATGACCTTATAGACAGTTGGTTCTGTCTACATTTCTTCTTCTAGAATCCTGGAAGCCTGCTGATACTGAGGGCAAGAAGCAGTATGACAGGGAGTTTTTGTTGGACTTTCAGTTCATGCCTGCCTGTATACAGAAACCAGAGGGCCTGCCTCCCATCAGTGACGTGGTTCTTGACAAGGTAAGCTGAGTACTCAGAGCCTGCTTATCTCTTTTTGTTAGGACATGGGTTTTATGATCAGGGCAAATATGCGAAGTATGAGGTATCTGAGTTAAAATGTATAATGTTTAAGAATTAGAATTTGGATTTTGGATTTCTATATTATGATGATATTGGGATTCGAACCATATTTGAGTGGTGAAGTTTTAAAACTGATTGTCTGCTTATGGCTCTTTCCTAGTGATGTGGTGAAAATTATTTGTTGGGCTAATATAGCTAAAACGATACAGACCATTTTCCCCACCCCACCATTCTAAAATTTCAGTGTGTAATTAGAATGGCATTAAGGACAGGTCAGAAACCTAGGAAGGTATTTGGCAGATCAAACTTAAATAGGAGTCAGCATAATTCAAATAATGTATATCTCAAAATTCTTCCAATAGATTCTCACAGTGATTAGTCTTTAATCCTGCGCAAATAAATAGGCATCCTTTATCTTCACATCTGACCTTAATGATGCATACAGAAAACTAGTACAGTTGGTGTTTATTTTTATCTGTTTTAAATTCAAAGGAGTAAAGTCAGATGTTCATCCGCCCAAGTATTCATGCACGTCAGTGATGGACCAGCGCTGACGATGAAATGTTGTTTTGAAGGGAGACTATTCATCCCTAATCCAAGTAGAGGGTGAATATCTTAGAGAATGAGACCCACCTCTTATCAAGATTTCCAAACCTTGTTCATATGATTTTACTTCCTTATAGCAACAGGTCTTACTATTTTCGTTGCTATCTAAGTCTTTTCTCTTAGGTACTTATATGAGGCAGCAGAATGATTGGCGGTGCTAATTTAAAGCTACTTCAGTACATTATTCACTGAATTAGATTATCCTTTCAGAAAACATTCTTTCCTGTCTTCCTTCCTTACCTGTTTCGGACTTTGGTCAATCATTAGTTGATTTTTGCTGAGCTACTTAGCTACACTGAGTCTATAGTCATATTCTATGCCTATGCAAAGCCAGATAACTTCTGTGTAGTAGACAAAGGGAGGTTTTAAGTGAGTTATCACACATGAAACATAATCTCCTTTGGAGACTTACTGTCCACTCAGAATGCATGCTTTTCTAATTACAAGTTAACAGCGTCAAAACCAAAATGAAGAATAGCAGAATTCGCATAGACAGGTGCTCTAATGTTCTGGTGAATATGCTAGAAAAAAAATCCTAAAATTTGACCCTCGTTTATAGAACCCCAAATTAGTCCATCTTGTGTTGTTCTGCTGGTCCTGACTAGGGAGCCAGTTTACCAATTATGTCTAGCTTTTCCTTGGGAATTTTAGGCCTAATCAGTCCCAGGGCATCACAAAACCACTGTTGACCTAAGAAGCTACCAGGTTCACATTGGACTTTCACTGGTTCAGGAAGCCAATGCTTACTATTTCAGGTGACATAGCTTTTCAATCTAAGGTTTTATTTTTGTGGTACTGGATGCTCTGGAACTTCTGTTAAGCTTGTCTTTTCTTCTTTGTGCAGATCAACCAACCCAAATTGCCATTGCGAACTCTGGATCCTCGGATTTTGCCTCGAGGACCAGATTTTACTCCAGCCTTTGCAGATTTTGGAAGGCAGACCTCTGGTGGAAGAGGTGTACCTGTAAGTGCAAGTTCCCTACAGCCCGATTAGAAACTGTCGTAGTCTTCACGACGCCTTGTCTAACAGCAAGAGAGCAGCTTTTGTTTGTTGATTCCTTTAAACAGGAAGAAGAGTAGAAGAGGTGAAGACTATCCTTTCCAAACTAATATTAAAGTAAATAAAGAGTACACTTGAGTCGTTTTTATTTGAAAGAAGCTTGTCTACATGAATTTGGCCTTGAAATGACCTGCAAATGGGTTAATAAAAAGAGACAACCTTGAGTATGATTCCTACTTTGTTTTGAGGTTTCCTGGTGTACTGGAGATCTCTGATGACTTTCACCTAATGGTCATCTCTTTGTCATTTTGTTTCTACAGATTTGCAAAGTGCAGAGCAGGCATGGATTGCCAATACTGGAACAGAGCAGAGCACCAACTTACACTCCACTGGTGATGTCGGACCTACCCCTGAAGAGCCTGCCACTAGGGGTGTGCTGAATCTTTTTTTTTTTTTTTAATAATAGTCTATAGTGTTAGAGTGTTTTATGTTTAGCTTTTATCACTTACAATAGTTTGTGAAGTGAAAATATGAACAAGTAACACAAATACGGAAGAGTGCAGTATTGTAAACTGCAGATTGCCTTCACACCGCCAGTGGCAGGCTCTTCAGCGGTAGAAGTGGCATCACCAATGGAGTTACGCTGGGGTGCCTCCCTGTGCAGGGTTTAGCAGCATGGGCCTCCTCCATGCTCGGTAGACTGGCTGAAAGCATGGGGGAAGTTGCCAACGATGTGAATGCTGCTTTTGCCCAAGTTGGAATGGCTCGAGAGCACTTAAAAGTTCTGGAGGAGCTTAGGGCTCGAGGTGCATTTGCAGACTGCCCTGTTAAGGCTATTTGATGTGTGTAAAAATATTTTTATATGAGGTGACACTTTCTATTTCCCCATCACCTTTTTATTTCTGTAATGGCAACTTTTAAAACCTGCTTGGAAATAAGACTATACCACCTGAAAACAAATGTCACTTTGTAGGTATTTGAATCATTTGATTGTTTACCTGCAGCCTGATTGAAAATATTTAAATGCATACACTATGTTGGAGGCTTTGTAAAACCTAGAGAAAATCTCCTCAATTTAAAGCATATTATTTATTGGGCACCACCATCTTAAAGACCTCAGTTCTCACACAGCTTTGAAATTTAACCTTTATTTTCTCAGAATGATGAGATAAGATTGTTACAGAATTTAAATTTCCCCACCGGAAAGTCTTAGCAGCTTTCTAGAAACCATTTTATACTTTATTTTTCAGTATTATTTCCCTTTTTGGTCACTTAAATTTATATTCTGTCAGCGTTTGTTTTTTGTTTTAATTTTGATTTATATCTCTGTTTTGCCAAACATTTGAAATAATGTTAATGGCATTTTGATTAATCTCTGATTAACAGTGTCTGTGATGATCATATTGCTCAATTTTGTTCATATGAAACTAGCAAAAGGTATAAATTGCCACATCTCTTCTGCAGTGTGTACTGTCACTTTTTATTACCAGGTTTCTGTTGTCTGCTAATTAGGTACAGCAAAAAGGAAACACTGTGAATTGAGAATAAACTCGATCTCTCTTAAAATATTGAAATTACAAAATGAATTTTAATAGTAACTATCACAGTGTATGTTTCCCCACTAATCTCTGTGCCGACATGTATCAGATAAATGAGTTATTCGGTGCATGCAAAGTAATGTGACTGGAAATGAGCCATTATGAAGAATTTGTAGTGTCTTCAGAAAGGTCAGCTTTAATTGTTTAGTCACTTTCTTTAAATAGCTCTGTCATATGCCATAAGCTAATTTTTAAGTGAAGTTATGATCTGTTGGTTTAATGCAAGTAATTGTTCTTCCACATCTCCATTAGCTAACAAATACTCTCCATTTAATTTGTCCAGCTTACTTTGGTATATTGTTGTAGATACAGATGAAGGAACAATCAATAATGCTATTTGGAAAAAAGCAGCAGCCCTACTCTTCATAGTTTCTGGTTCCGTACATGCAGTCATTTTTACCAGCTTCCAGATTGGCTTATAAATGATTACCACCCAAAAATCTTAATATCTACTAAGTATGCTTCATAGTATGTCTTAAATACCCATAATTCCTAGTATAAACTTCCCTACAACAGACTTGTTTTAAAATATTTTTATTGCATAGCAGTTGTTTTAATATGTCATATGCAGTTTTCAGATATAAAGGTCTTTTGATGGACAATAAAGTGCATATCAGTTGGAAGACCCAGTATCATCTCTCTAGCTTTTTAAAAGTCACAATTACTTAGTGGTTGTGGTACTTTAATGGTAATCTGTTGACAGACAGAGTTTCCCCAAAAAAATGCATTGAGCAAGGGCCAATAGGCCTAGACTAGTAACTTGCCATTTATACTCATTTCAACTAACTTTGAGGTTAGCTGAACTATAATATTATAAAACTCCTAGGGGCAAAGTTTTCTTGAGCTCATATCATGCTTCCCTCTCTTCTTAAAGTAACGATTAGTTGTCTCTCTTTAAAAATTACTACAATGAGTAGAGGTCCTATTTCCTTTGGCTATCCAGGTAAGCAGAGGTGTTTGAGGTTAGAGTCTCTGAATGAGATAGGAGCAATATATATGTAAACCCTAAAACAGAGATGAGTATAATTTCTAATTTAATATATTTAAGAAAATATATGAGAGTGGGCAAAAAATTTAAACTCCCAGCTCACCTGAAAAGAAATTTGGCTCACTAATTAACCCCAAATTTTGACTCTTTATATTGGTTCTGACGTTTGTGAACCCTGAGCATATTATACCTTAAAGTCTCTTTTCTAGCCATGAGTCGCGATGGCCTGTCCTTCAGTTAGGGAGACCAGGCTTTACTTCTTTGTGTTCACTTCATAACTCGTAGTACTGGATCCCAGATTTCGTGTTTCATCAGTACCATATTTAGCCACATATAATGCACACCCATGTTTTTGACCCAAACTTTGGGGAAAAAATCTTTGGTCATTTTAATTTTTTAATTCAATCTTTTATTTATTTATATTCAGAAACTTGTTTTTTGTATTATAAAGGAATTTCAGCATTTATTTTTGAATGTATTATGGTACAAGAAGTTTTATGTAACAAATAATTATAAAACACAAGAACAGATATGAGGTATTTAAGATACTACCTATGTATAATGTACATCCTTATTTTCTCCTTAAAATTTGGACAAAAAAGTGTGCATTATACATGGCAAAATACAGTAAGTCATTTATTATATATGGTGCATCTTTTGAAGGGCACTGTTTGACAATTTGTGTTAAATTTTTCGTACACAAAAAAGGACACAAGCTCTGGCTGGTGTGGCTCAGTGGATTGAGCTCCGGCCTGTAAACCAAAGGGGTCACCAGTTCAATTTCCAGTCAGGGAACATGCCTGGGTGGCAGTCCAGGTCCCCAGTTGGGTGCGTGTGAGAGGCAACCACACATTGATGTTTCTTTTCCTCTCATTCTTCCTCCCTTCCCTTCTCTTTAAAAATAAAGAAATAAAATCTTTTAAAAATTATTTTTTTAAAAAGAACACAAAATGTGTAAAGGTAATTACACCAATCTACATATCACTTTTTTGAAAGTTCCTTTGGTGCTTTGGTATGATGATAATACCTTGCCTACTTTTTAAGGTGCTTTTTTACATGCCTTATATTTTATGTGCCATGATTCTCACAATAACTTTTGTGGGTAGGACAAGCAGTTTAGTATATGAGAAAGCCTAAGTTCAACAAATTTAAGAGACTTGCTCACAGAAACTTCACTCATAAGTAACAGAATTGGACTTAAGGGTCCACAGTTCTTTTGTCTTGTGATCTATCTGCCTCTTTTCTCCACTGCACCACATTCCTTCCAGACACTGATGTTCCAGACAGTGAATTCGTTCTCAGACTGTAAACATGGGAACATTGGAGATTAGTTCATAAGCAGGTTAAGCATTTATAAGTATAGTATATCTTTTGAAGAACTCAGTATCCTTAGATAAGTACTTGTGAACAATATCTATCTTAATTATAACCACAGGTACAAATATAATTTTAAAAGTTTTCTTAGGTGCTTGCACATGGTTATAATTTCAACTTTTTGATCCTGGACTAACTATTTATTAACATTGTTATCTATTTAATAAGCATCTCTCTGCTGCTCCTTTGAAATTCACACATAAGTGACTTGAGGCAGGTAAAGAGATGTGGCATAAATTTCTAGATTCAAATTCCAAGGCATATTCATTGATGTTTGCAGTTGTTTTTGGAAATGGGCACTTTCTAAGTGTGTCTAAATATGATTAAAAGTATATCTCCAGTATGCATACTATCGCTGTTATGTGATTTTTGACATAATAATCTTTCATTACAGCCACCAACCTCTGCCCTTGACAGATTTTTATGAGTAAATGCATGGATTAAGTTAAATGTCTCGTGATGTAGTGTTGTAGTTGGACTTTATCCAGGCATTGAAAAAGAGATTCACCTTAGTGAATTAACACTAGGATCTAGCCTGAATTATAAAAAGCCATACAGTACTTGGTTTACTCCATTTTCTTAACAGAATTGTTTTGTCCAGGCCATCTTATCACAGTTTCCATTCTAAATAATTGCTCTTACAATAGTACTGTCTGGTTTAGCAACTGTCTCCTGTTGGTGCGTTCTCAGTCTGATGATCCTGTCGGTTCTGCTTTAGTCATACCATGGCTGGTGCCTCTGGGTTTGTCTGGCCCTGGTTCTGCAGTGTTCACTAGTAGTCTGAGCCCGTACCATCAGTACTGGGCTCTCAGCTGCATGCATTTGATAAAGTAGTGTGTAGTGCCTAGACATTCTAACTTTTGTTCCTGATATGTTCTTGACACTGCCATTTCCAGTTAGGGCAGATGGTAAAATATTAGAGTAATTCTGAGAACGAGTGATGTGTAAAGGCTTTTAAGATTCTCAGCCTAGGCCGCAGACCAGGCCTGTCTTATAACCTGTCTTTTTATATAAAGTATGGCATTTAAGTTTCCTTTCCTGAAGCTTTATATGAATTCAGAGGGCAGTATTGGGGCATTAAGTGAGATATGATTCTGGTCTATGTGTGCTGTGTGAAGCTTTTTTCCTTCGCTCTTGAAACCTAATGGCAATATTCACTCAGCATTTAGAGAAGGCTGTTATCAGAAAACGTAAAGGCTCTTCATTATGCAACAGAGGAGCAGAACTTCCTATCAACCCAAATGTTTAGTCTTGCAAAATTATTTCTAAGCATTTAATGTAGCAGCTGTTGTGACTATAAAAAACAATAGAGAATACACCTTTTAACCTTCCTCCTTATCTCACAGTAACAAGCTTAATTTGATGGCCAGCGTGACATGCAAAATAAGTTATTGGTTTTAACGGACTGAGTATAGTGGGTTTGTAGCAGGAACAGAGAACTCATAAAGAGAGGGAAGTATTTCTTTCAGTGAGCCACTCAGTTGGATCTCATTAATGATGTAAGAAAGACTTATTTTATATTTCTGGCCCAGCAAATTCAGAGGGATCCATTAAGATCTGCAGTGAAGTTGGGTGTCTGTGCTCTAGAGAATTTTCATGATAAGGTTGTATTTGCACTTCACCCAGTTTATAAACCCAGCTTTTGAAGCAGATTTGTAACTGATTATTACTGTGTGTGGGTTTTTGTAGTTACTCAAAATAACCAGTTCAAAGTTACAACTAGTAAGAACTGGAGCGTCAGCAAAGGGTTCTCTTTGTGAGGAGCAACAGCTTTATCGAATATAATTTTCCATCACTTTGTTTCATTTAGGACTTCAGGATCTAAAATTGTAGTGGTGGAGAACATTACACTGATGATGACCTAACCTCCCCCTCAACTCCCCAAAAAGATCAAATCTAAATTGAGTGCCTAACATTCATCTTTGCATCTAGATGTGTTTGGTGTGATCATCAGGCTTGACTTGAGCAGCATAGCAGAGACAGTAAATTGTAAGTACTCTGTGTAGATATAATAAAGAATATTCTTGTCCTAGTTGTTGAATGTTGGACCACGGAGATCTCAGCCTGGCCAGAGAAGAGAACCCAGGAAGATCATCACAGTCTCCGTGAAAGAGGATGTGCACCTGAAAAAGGCAGAGAATGCCTGGAAGCCCAGTCAGAAACGGGACAGCCAAGCTGAGGATCCTGAAAACATTAAAACTCAGGTGAGAACAGAAGCCCATTCTACCATTTAAGATTGTTTTGTGATTTTTTTCCTGTTGTAAGGTAAGCATTATTCTAAAAGCCATCTTGGATACCAGACAGCCTGTTTCATTTTGAAATTGCGTTGTGTGTGCTTTTCAGAACAGACACTATGTCTCAAAGGTTCATAAATCATAGAATTCTATCATTTAGGCTTAGATCCATACTTGCTTTTATTAAAAATATATTTTTAGTGTTTACTCTGTAATAGTCTAGTTGATATATTGCTTCATGTCTCCTTGTCAGACCTTCACTTCTAATAAGTTGAAATTAAGAAACCCATCTTGTTTTGGAGTCTTTTGGAATAAAATTGAATCATTTGTATTTTTATATGCATATCATGTCCTCAAAACTCCGTAGGGTAAATTGAAGAATTCCTTTAATCCACACAAAATTTTTTGTGTGTCAAGTAATGCAAAACCTGGTTCATCTTTTGCTGTGTGCACAATGCCAGTTCCTGTCCCTGGGTTACCGCTACTGTATCTCAACTGTAAAATGAAGACAGTAATATTACCTACCTCGCAGGGCCATGGTGAAGATTAAATGAAGTAATATAAAGCACTTGGCACAGTTCTGGATCCCAGCCAGGTAGTCAGTATGATGATGTTCCTTATGTTGGGATCAGAGATGTGCCTTATAAATACTGATCTTCATTTAGTACCAACAGAGAACCTCATACATAGTAGATACTAAGTAAATACTTGTTAAGCAAATAAACTAATCAATAAAGTTGTTCAGAGAATGTCAGGACCAAGATGAACTGATCCATCACAAAGCTATGCTGTCAAACTCTTATTTTTTTTAAATATTATTGATTATCCTATTACAGTTGTCCCACTTATAATTTTTTTAATTTAAATTTATGTATTTACTGTCTCCTGCCTAGAGAAAGTGTTAACATTTGGCACATAACTAAAATCTTTGTATACCTATACCCATTTTTAAAGGGATCAGTAAAACACTTGTGTAGGCCTTTCCAGTTATTATATCATGATTTCATGAATTTTACTGGGCAATAATTTACATTTAGTAAAATTTTCTTTTTGCGTATAGTTCTGTAATTGTTGACAGACATCCACAGTCATGTAACTATCAACACAGTCAAGGTACAGAACATTTCCACCAGTCGCCTGAAATTTCCTTGTACTGCTTTGTATTCATCCGCTCCCCTCGTGCCCCCCTCTGTTAATCACTGATCTGCTTGTACTTATAATGTTGCTTTTTCCAAAGTATCGTATAAATGGAATCATTTTGAGTATAGCTCCTTTTACTTAGCATATACGTTAGAGACTTATTAATAAATAATATTAATATTAATAAGAATATTTGTTAAAGAATAATTTGAAAAGTTGAATTTATATGTTATAAACAAAAAATGAATTCTTATAGAAAGCATATTATTACAGTTACTGTAATGCTCTTCTGTGTGTGTGTGTGTCCCTTCTAGGAACTTTTTAGAAAAGTTCGAAGTATCTTAAATAAATTGACACCACAGATGTTCAACCAGCTGATGAAGCAGGTGTCTGGACTTACCGTTGACACAGAGGAGCGGCTGAAAGGAGTCATTGACCTGGTCTTTGAGAAGGCTATTGATGAACCCAGTTTCTCTGTGGCTTACGCAAACATGTGTCGATGTCTAGTAACGGTAAGAAGAGAGGAAGGAGTAAAACCAGAAATCTTCAAGAGGTATATTCTCCCCTCGCTACACATTCTTCCCAGAAGTGTTATTGGGGCAACGTAAAGGGGAGAATATATTTTTAGCATTTATTCATATAATATCCTTATTGTATAAAAAGAAATCTTTTATAAAATGTGTACTCGCCTCTGGAGGGGTTATGGAGACTAGACTGCAATAGGCACATACGGTTTCATCCAGCATGAGAAAGATGGAATATGGTTTAAATTAGTAATGTGAAATTCTTGTCATGGGCAAGCAGTTTTCTTCTGGGGTATCATCTTAATAAAAATAAAACAGATCCTTTCATTCACATTTAATTCAAAACTGAAAAACATGTTGGTTCTGATTCTAGCCTCAGTGAAACTGATAAGATAGTTGTGGTCACAAAGGGTTCAAAAATGGAAATTTCATGTCTTAGAAACGATTAGATTTTTTTCTCTTGACCTTGTTTACAGCTGTTTAATCTTCACAGCCTGTCCAATGTACGGGGAGGCAAATTGGGAGACCAAAGAGGTCCTGATTAATATTCATTGTCCTCAATTCTACAGTCGTAAAACTGGCATGTACGTCTGTGTTTTCTCTGTTACCAGGGTACTTGTGGCAGAAATGTTTGTCCTTTAACATTTGAGTTTTTTAATTATCACAACTCATCATGATTACGCATTACTGTGAAAGTATAAAATTTTGTCATTCTATCAGTATTTTTGAGTTACCTGTGTCAAAAGTAGTAGGTGTGTTAGGACTTAGAAAAGTTACATCTTATGTCTTTAAGAAACTCAAAATTTATATTGGAAAAAAAACAGTGTTCACAAGGAAAAAAATCACTTATAAGATATTCTGTGATATTGTAGTGTTTGAATGCCTAAATGTGTGATTTAGACCAGCGATTTTCAACTTTTTTCGTCTTATGGCACACATAAACTAATTACTAAAATTCTGCAGCACACTGAAATATATATTTTTTGCCGATCTGTCAAAAAAAAAATAACTGTGAACCATTCACACCGGACGGCTGTTATTGTGTTGGCTGATGTCATTTTTTTATTGACAATCTAAGGGAAAAGAGGTCAGCACCCTAACTAAATAGTCAGGTGGTGCATGTTTTAAAAACTCTTGTGGCACACTGGTTGAAAATTGCTGGTTTAGACAGAAAAAGCAAACCAGAGGGAAAGATATTACTGTGTTGGTGCGAGAGTGACAAACTTTTATGAAGCAAGTAGAGTTGGAACTGGCTCTGGGAGGATAGGAAGTTCAAATACAGAAAAAGAAGTGTGTCCTGGGCATATTCAGATCAGCAGCAAAGTGTGACATAGTGGTTACAGACACTGGTTTTGGAGTCTCTCGGTTCTAGGTTTAAAATTTTCACTTTAAAATTAAAGTTTAAATTTAAATTTCTACTCTGCCACTACTAACTTTATAACCTTTGAATTGTTATGTAATCTCTTTAAGCCTGATTTTTAATCCATAAGATTGCTTCATATAATTTAAGGTTACTATAAAGAAAAAAACTGAAATAAATGAGATTATGCCCTGGCTGGTGTGGCTCAGTGGATTGAGTGCTGGCCTGCAGAGCGAAGAATTGCGGGTTCGATTCCCAGTCAGGGCACATGCGCAGGTTGCGGACCATGGCCCAGGTAGGGGACGCATAGGAGACAACAACCACACATGGATGTTTCTCCCCCTGTCTTTCTCCCTCCCTTCTCCTCTCTAAAAATAAATAAAATTAAAAAAAAATAAAAGAGATTGTATATGTAAAGTTCCCACCTCAGGATTTAGCGTATAGTAAGCCCTAAAACAGTCATTTTTAACCAGCGTGCTGCAGGAGTTTCAGTAAGTACTTTGTGTGCCGGGAGATGAAAAAGGCTGAAAACCACTGCCCTGAGAGATTCAGAACTACGTCGGTGGTGGGAAAGATGGCGCAGTTCTGGAAAGGGTGGCTGCAGAAAGAGGGGGGTGGTGTGGCAGAAAGCATGCGCTCAGCACCTACGAGATCACAGTAAGGGTAAGTGCTTTACATGGGTTACTGATATTTTCATGGTTTTCGTAATTCTGAAAGGTCAGTAGTGTTAGCCCCATTTTATTGAATCAGAAGCTGAAACTTAAAAAGGTAAATAACTTTCTCAATGTTACATAAGTAACACTGTCACTCAATCACTTGCCATTTTGCCTTGAGACATAGCACTTACCTGAAAGCAAACTGATTCCCCATCTCATGTCCCTCATTTTTACTGTTAGAGCCATAACGTCCTGTAGTTACTAAACACAGCAAGGACTAGACCCCAGATATTCTGGCTCATACTTTAGTTTTCTTGACTAATTTTGGATTTAATCCTATAGCAGTGAAAAATTAATGTTTTTTAATACCAGAAAAATGTCCTTGATGAAAATGAGCATTGAAAAGGCTTGGCAATAATACAGGTGACTGGAATAGGAAGGATTCATAGATTAGCCAACCAACCACTTATGTGACTTTTGTTATCAGCTACAGTCTTCATAAATAAGATTTTAAAACATTATTGGATTATCTTAAATTACAAAATAACAATCTATTGGAATAAGAACAATATAGAGGTTGTACACAGAAAAAGTTAATACTCTTCACTTGGAGCCCCAGCCAGGTAAGCCTCCCTTTCCTCCAAGTAGTCAACGCGAATTTATCCTTCCACAGCTTTCTTTATAAAGCCGTGTAAAAACACACACATAGACATATGTATAAAGAGAATTTTTTGCGGTTTCTTGTTATATTAATTGAATTTTATATATATACATTGTTTTGCAGTTTGCTTTCTTTTGCTTAATATGTTTTGGGCATCTCCCTACTCATTACAGTTAGATTTTACTCACGCTTTTTTGTAGTTGCATAATATTTCATAATATGTATTACCATAATTTTTCCAACAATTTCTTTATCTCCCCACCTCCCTCCATTATGTTGTTTCTGGTGATTTGGTTTTGGGGGTTTTGTTTGCAACCACAATATTGGGGCTGCAATAAACGTCTGTGTGTATTTATCCTTTTACATGCTGGAGCTTTTACTGCTCTATGGTAAAATTGCCCGTACACCAAAGGATATATGTTTTTAAACTTTTTTTAAAGACATTCACACTGCTTGGGAAAAGAAATATGTCTCATTTTACAGTTTTTGCCAAATTTAATGATGGAAATAGTTAATTCATGACTGATTATAAGCTACCAACAGTTTGACAGTTAATTCACAAAATTTCTATTTAGCAGTTAGCTTTTATGAACTGGTATAAGCCACTCTAGCACACCACTACGACGTGCATACAGAAGTGGACAGATCATTAGTGTGCAGCTCAGTGTATGTCAGCAAAGTGAACACACCTACCACCCTGGTTAGTAAATGCGGAACTGTGCCTTTCCCTCTACCTTAAAGGTAACTGCCACAGCTAACGTACTTTTGAGATACTGCGAGCCTGAAGTAAAAGGATGACAGTGGGTTCCTAATAAACACCAAATACAAAAATCAAACAATCACAGGAGAAATGAAAATTTAAATAACAACAGTTAAACTTTTAGGAGAAAATTGAGAAGTCTATCTTCATGAACTTCCAGTGGGGGAAAAAATTTTTCTTCAGCAAGATTCGAGATAAATAATCAATAAAGGGAAAAATATCAAATTCGAATATTAAAATTCAAATCTTTGGTGCAGCAAATGATGTCATAAATAAAATAAAAAGATAAAGCCAGAGCCTGGGAGAATCTGTTTGGGAAACATGTAACTAACAAAATGTTGAAATCAGAATTAAGGAGGAAAAGAAAACAGAGCTCAATTTAAAAATGGACAGTTAATAGAAATGAAAATCCATTGACTGATAAAGATACTCAGTGTTATACATTATTAAGGAAATGATAAGATAAACCACAATTCTATACAAGTCACATCCACTAAACATTTGGATGGGGAAAAACATTTAAAAGTGTCAATGAGGATGAATACAATCACTTTGGGGAGTAATTGGACAGTAATATTAGAGATGTTCA